>CAXARO010000674.1:0-28840 GCA_963971305.1 Arcuatula senhousia | reverse complement strand
AGAATGGGACACAAACGACTAGTCTGGAGATGTATGTTAGATGACAATGTTTAATGTTATAATTGGTCATTATTTTTTTTTTACACAAAGGACCGTAGGTAGAGCACTAGCTACAATAATGTAACTCCTTTGTAATCTTTGGTTGGACGGAGCAACAATGTAGTCCCATTGGTCCCAATTGAGCAAATAGAAATTCTAAACACACACAAATAACAGGGTTTTATGAAAATAGAAATTTTTAATCTAAAAAACCACATTTAATTATTTATTTTGTATATATTCTGATCTTTTTTTCATGGCCCGACCACGTATGTGGATTGGACATATAGTTTTACCCTTGTCCATCCGTCCGTCCGTCCGTACGTACGAACGTACGCCCGTCCGTAACACTTTAGTTAAGTTCTTGGTTAAGGTCCATTACTCGGATACTAGATGTTGGAGGTCAATGATATTTCACCACCAGATGGGTCTTGGGTAGGGCTACACCACCCACTAGAAATTTGGTCACTGTGACCTATATTTCATGCATGAACAACTTCGGTTAAGTTCTTGGTTAAGGTCCATAACTTGGATACTAGATGCTAGGGGTCAATGATATTTCACCACCAGATGGGTCTTGGGTAGGACTACACCACCCGGCCACTAGAAATTAGGTTACTGTGACTTATATTTCATGCATGAATGACTTCGGTTAAGTTCTTGGTTAAGGTCCATTACTCGGATACTAGATGTTGGAGGTCAATGATATTTCACCACCAGATGGGTCTTGGTTAGGGCTACACCACCCACTATAAATTAGGTCACTGTGACCTATATTTCATGCATGAACGACTTCGGTTAAGTTCTTGGTTAAGGTCCATAACTTAAATACTAGATGTTGGGGTCAATGAAATTTCACTACTAGATGTGTCTTAGGTAAGGTGACACCACCCACTAGAAATTAGGCCACTGTGACCTATATTTTACGCATGAATGACGTTGGTTAAGTTCTCGGTTAAGGTCCATATCTCAGATACTTCATGTTGATGGTCAATGATATTTCACCACTAGATGTGTCTTGGGTAACATGACACCACCCAATGAAAATTAGGTCACTGTGATCTATATTTTATGCATGAACGACTTTGGTTAAGTTCTTGGTTAAGGTCCATATCTTGGATACTTGATGTTGGGGTCAATGATATTTCACCACTAGATGTGTCTTGGGTAAGGTGACACCATCCACTAGAAATGAGGTCACTGTGACCTATATTTTACGCATGAATGACTTTGGTAAAGTTCTTTGTTAAGGTCCATATCTTGAATACTATATGTTAGGGTCAATAATATTTCACTACTTGATGAGTCTTCGTAACATGGCAGCACCCACCAGAAATAAGGTCACAGCGACCTATATTTTACACATGAACACTTTTGATCAATTTATTGGTAAAGGTCCATATCCCAGGTAATACACATTGAGGGTCAATGATATTTCAAGAACGGGAGGGCCATCCTGTGGCTCATAGGCACATTTTCTAGTTCGATCAAAAGTCATCAAAAATAGATGTTTTCAAGAAAATCTTCAAAATTGCACATAGTGTCAAAACCTTTTATATGAATATGTCATTGATATAACATAAGCAACATTTAATTTGAGTACCAAATTCAACTTCTAATGAAATAAATTACGCCCGTTGTGATTCGCTTTCGGTGTTGCTCCATAACGAGTAATGGGACTGCATAGTAGCTCGATGTGACAGGAGCTACATTATAGTAGCTAGTAAAGATCACACAAAACATAAAACTGATTTTCTATACGTTCGGTCCCTTGTGTTAAAAATTCAAAATTGACGAATAAAAGTATGAGATAGTAATCCCAAACCTCAATGGCTGAATTTAAAAATGATATATGCAAAATCATGAAAACGCCATCATGGACCTGATGCGATTCGAGGAATTGCCTTTTTAATTGCTCTCAAGGACACGATATTTTACCTTTCACCTGGTTCCGTGTGTCCGCATACCCGGCGTTAAGTTTTAAAGTTTTTTTTAGATGATTCATTCATCCTGTGTCATCTTTGTTTGGGCGGAGCTACAATGCCGTAGGAGCAAATTAAATTTTCTTGTTTAGCTTACACATAGCTTAAAAACCTTAGTATTGTGGTAAAGGATCTCCGTGGAGGATTTCTGTGTTCTGAACTTTGGTATTAATATCATTTTTTTCTTCTGAAAACTGAACTTTTACAATATATAAACGATCTTATTAGGCAGTCCTTGAAACTCCGAAGATAGGGTCCACAATCCTGTGTCTTATTCGATTGTATGCTAGTAAGGTCTTAGTACATTGTCTTATATCGTATGCATTGTAAATATGTTACATGTTTTGTATTATTGTATTCGCTTGACCCACATTAGTGTAATTTTGCAAATAAAGTTTTTATTTGTATCACATCCCTTTCTTGTTCTGTTACAAAAAGCCTCCTGCATAAAAAACCCAAAACAACAGTAAACGCACACACAAAAGAGCAAATTCGAAACCAGATGCCCTAGTAGTTTCAGTGTATGCTTTCTGTAACACACACATCACTTTGCCAACAATAAATTCAGTGCATGACAGGTTCGGTTCTACTTCTCCGAGGGTAGCCGTCTTAAGGCTCAACACTGTGGTGTGATGAATACAAAAAAAATAAAGCTATGCAATTGTCAAAAGCTATGGTTTTTCGATCCTTCCCAAGGCATAAATATAGCAATTCTATGCTATTAACATTCATGTAGTGATGCAGTGGCATTTTCAATATTATGGGAAGAGCGCCTCTGATGGGTCTTGACTTTATAGACTAGACTCGCGTCAAGCGTATCAAACTATTAATTGACTGGAACTTAAATGTAATTTTTGATTTAATATACATGAAGTCAGAATGTGTGCATTGTTTATACAACATCGGGTCAGGCCGCTTTGCCCACAAAGCGACTGGGATGTGTGCCCCAGGTGGTTGAATGGGGCAGCCCTGACATCGAGTGATGCGGGATCGTCAAGCGATAATGCGGAAAACCTGACCGCAAACAATAATGTTGCACCGTGTTGGGAAAAACGTCACGTTCCTCGCACGTTAAAGAACCCTGCTGCAGGTCTCGGTAAGAGTAGGACCCGTAGGATCCCCATGCAGGAGGCGAAATTTCCCGTCACTACCAATCACTCCTTTTTCCAGTGGCAGTAAAAACTCTCCTACCCGATTGGCCTTGTGTCCCCATTTCCTCCACTTCATCATCATTTCATGTTTAAAAGTAATGATCTTGGGAAAGAATGGAAGAGGTTTGAGGCAGCCATCTGCAATCTATTTCATTCTTTAATTCAAAAACATGGTCATTACCCCAACAACGGGTAATTTGACTAATTGGACCCGTTGGAGAGCGTCTTGATATAGAAGACATCTTGTGCTTTTAGACAAATTATTTTCGTTGGTATCAAATTTCGTGGTTTGATGAAAAAGGATCAGTTCGTGGATTCTTGTATTCGTGGTTTTGAAGACTATAAAATACAGATCAATGTAAAATTTCTATTTCGTGGAGTATCAATATTCGTGGGTAATGGCTACCCACGAAAACCACGAAAATTGATACCCGACGAATAATAATGAAACCACAGTAGATTTCTATCCTTCAGTTGGTTTGACATATAGTTTAAGCATTGTCATCCTTACCGGATTTGATCCACACTAAATCGATCGTTTGCAGGTATGACAAAGCAATAAGAAACTGTTTACTCCTCCGGAGCACCTGAATTCACTTTCGTTTCGACTTGACATCACTTTGCTAACTGCGGTTTTGTTTTTGTTTATTTTTTTGTTTTGTTGTGATGTTTTTATGTCTACCGATTTTGTCTTTGTTAACGATATTTAACTGTCCCTTTGGTACTTCTTTGCTTCTTTTATAGAACAAAGCATATAAGCATACAACGTTTTTTAAATCTGCAATAGTTTAAAGGGTTATATAGCCCCTTACGGGAGTCATCTGACAACACCGGCCTAACAGAAAAAAATTGAAGGGAAATAAGATATGAACATCTCATTCATCCTTAGACACCTAGGGGTTCTTCTCTCGCTCACCCATTTATCACGTTATGAATGAAAAAGCGAGAGAAAAAAACCTGGGTTTCTGAGGATGCATCTAATATCAAGTAAGAATTTATCGATCTGCCACAGAGCTGAAACCGAATTTTACCAGGAAAGGAAACCTTCAACAACAAAGTTTGATTGCATCTTGTCATTGACAAGTGGTCTCAGAGAAGAAAACGATGGACGCCAAGTGATTGCAAGAGCTCGCATGAGCATAAAAAGAGATAGTCACTCTCCTACATCTGTGTCATTCAGTATTACAAATTGGTCTTTGTTAACCTAGTGTAAAGATTATTTTGATACAAATGCTGCTTGCCAGAAGTTCTTCATATATGCACATATAGCATACACTATCATTAATCGTTGTATTGTCACCTGCATTGGTAATTCGTATTGTAAAACCACTGAGTCTGTAACCAATGAAGGTGAACAAGAGGTTTCATGAGGTTAAATCAATAGCTTGGTTGTCAGACTTGCCTGACATAAATTTATATGCTTAATGAGCAGAAAATTTTAAAAAGCAAGAGCTTTAGTTTTCATTTGATAGGACAAAAACATGAAAAAAACCTGATTTTGATCTATAAAGGGCCATAACCACTATAAGGGGCCATCTGACAACTTCAACCCGATAGAGTCTTGTAGAGCTTAATGAGCTGAAAGTTTAAGCAAGCAATAGTTTTTATTCTATAGGACAAAACATGATAGAAAAAAAACCCACTTTTTTTCACCGTTAAAGAGCCATAACGCCTATAAGGGGTCATCTTACAGCTTCGACCCAGTGGATCGAGACATTGGGCTGAAAGTTTTAACAAGCAACTGCTTTTCTCTATCTTCAATATAGTTATAGTTTTCAATTTATAGGGCAAAGCATGAAAAAAACCCTATTTTGACCTTCAAAGGGCAATAACCCTTTTAAGGGGCCATCTGAACACTTCAAACCAATAGAGTAGTAATTGTTTGAAGTTTTCAGATGGCCCCTTAATAGGGTTATTGTTCTTTAAAGGTCAAAATAGCGTTTTTACGTAACTATGTAAATAACTATTTTACAGGCTTGAAGCTACAAGGTTCAACATGTTGTGGTCGTATTACTACGCTAGGCGCAGCTTTTTATTAGTTCACCATTGAGCTATTGTCATCGTCAGGCATCCGTCGTTAACTTTTCTTCAAAGACCTTCTTATCTGACATTACTAAAGGGATTGCTTTGAAACTTTGTACACTTGATCTTTAAGATGTCCTCTACCAAGTATGTCAACTTTTGCACGCCGACCAACCATGATGGAAGAGTGCAAGAGTAAAAGTTAGAATCGCAGAAGTGTTAATCTCATTGAGATCTACAATTAAGCTACACCGAGCGAAGCATGATACGACTGCCACATATTGAACCCAGTACGTTGGAGGCCAAATATGGATTATCAAATGCTTTGGACACATGCAGCCCAAAGTGGACTCACAATGCATCTTTGAATTTTTATTTATACTTATCACTGGTGTTTTTGGTCCATTTGACACCTAATTTCTCGATAAGAGATATTGAAAATCTGACTTGCACAAAGATTTCAATTAAACAAAGATTTTTGAAAATTGGACCGCAAATAAAAAAGTTTTTTGGGGTATGGTCCAAACTTTTGACCCCGCCTTAGCAAGGTAACGATGGACGATACATCAAAACAGTTGTCATATTTAGTTTGCAGACTTAATATAGGAATACAAAAAAAAGAAAAGATCAAAATCCGTTGAAAAATACACATTCACAGAAGTTTTGTCAATGCACCCATTTTTAGTCTCTTTTGACCTTTTGTCTGAAATGTAAGGGGCCACAGACCCAAAATACAATACTAACTTTCCTTATGAAGTAAAAAACATCATATCAAAATTTCATACCAATTTAACAACTACAACTAAAGATGTCGCACGTTCAAACAAACACTTATATTTGACGTTTTTGGTCACTTTGATCCCTTATTTCTCAAAAAACGGTAAAAAATATCTGATAAAAAACGCAGGCACGAATTTTCACAAGAATTACAATGAAATAAAGAAAGAATGTGTCCGTGGGACACAGATGCCCCCGCTGGCCTCAAATAAAAAGTTGAGGTCTTACAGGTCTGAAAGTTGCTTAGGACGCATAGTTTATCATACTTAACCATCCTAACAAGTTTCAAATCATTCCCATGTACGGTTTGTGAGAAAAGCTTGACGAAAATTTTCATGTCGATTTTGGTATCGATCCAGCCCCAAACAGGAAGTAGATGTCCGACAGGTCTAAAATTCGCTGAGAACGTATTGTTTGTAATACTGAACCATCCTACTCAGTTTCAAGTCATTCCCATTTACCGTTGTTTTAGAAAAGCTTGGCGGAAATTCGTACGGACGTACGTACGTACGGACGGACATGAGTAAAACTTAATGCCCCCGACGTGTCGTCGCGGGGGCATAAAAAAAAAAGATTTTGAAAATCGGACCACAAATAAAAGAGTTGATTTTTAGACGGGGCCCAACTTTGACCCCCATGAGCAGTATTACGGTGCAAGATAGTAAAAACAATTGTCACATGTAGTTGACAAAATTTATCAAGAAATACAATAAAAAAGAGAAGTGGTCTCATCATACAATGCTTGACAGCAAAGTACCAAGTCTCATTTAAAAATGTGATTTTAATTGCACTTCATATGAATATTTCGAAAAATTCCAAAATTGAGCAAGAGTTGAATCGATATTGTTAAAGAAGCCTGGTTTACAATATCTTAAGATGTGGAGCAACCATTTGATTATTTGCAAGGGGCGATGAATAATTTGTTTCGTATCTTTTTATTTTTGAGAGACATGCACACTGGAATTTTTCTTTCGCACTGAAGTACACTATTTTTAAATTATACATTTCTTTACAGTGAGAAATCATATCCTGATTTTTATTTAAAATACTCACCATGTCACTCTAAAAATCAAACGGTTGCACGCTTATTCAAATTTGATTTTCATAGTATTTATAACAATAAATATTGAAAAATATAATGCTAATCTATATATTTATTAAAATAAAACTTCTAGAATGGTGCACATTAACATCGAATATTATGTTACGATAAAATAATAATACATGAAGTCAAAAGAAAATGAAATACATGTACATAAAATGTAATACAAATATCTACTGTGAAAAAAATTCGTTGAATTTGTTCTCTATTATAAACCTGCTTCTGTATACGAACTAAATGGTTACAAGGTCCAATTTGTGGATGTTAAAAATCTGCTTCGTGAGTTGTCTACAACGCCCTGTAGAAAAAAAAGTATTCGTTATAATCCTGGCAAAACATATTTAATCTGTTTGTTAATTCTGGGCAAGGCAGAAGCAGAGAACAAAATTTTGAACACACAGAACCGGATAGGACACAGTTGGTAAACTTGATTTTTTTTTGGTAAAAAAAAACACCACAGGTTAATAAAATCCAGGTGTCAGTTTGTGTTCAAGATATTAACCAATAAAATATCAGCTTACAAACAATTATTTCCCTGTCTTCTGTATCCCACTCGGTTCCATGTGTCCGAATTATCGGCGTTAAGACATGCAAGTATTAAGATTAAACCGTGGTTACAATATTATATCTTTACATGCTTTATCGGCATGTATGTTTCTTAAACCTTTTTTTACGAAGCATTGACAGGACGTTTTCAGGTTAGTAGCGTGATTTCCATGTTTCTCGATCGATATGAAACAGAAAAGTTAATGTTCAACTAATATTCAACTAGCATTCAATTGAATACACACTAAATACGGTCCTTATCAGGAGATAGGTTGTATGCGTCCTTTTTCAAGTTTCAACTTTTTATTAGTTGATTACTAGTTGAGCACTTTGAGGAAAAAGTTGAATGCTAGTTGAGTCCTAAAGCAACAAAAATAAAAGCTGAATGCAGGTTGAATGCTCCAGAATAAAATTATTTGAAGGTTGAATGCTAGTTGAACACTCAGACTTGTTTGAACAGTTTAAAACTTGTTGAATGCTCATGCAGTCTTGTCAATTTTGTCTGGCCAGTGAACACTAGTTGAAAACTATTTAATTGTTATTTTGTTTAAACCTACCAATGTTTTGTTATGAAAAATCAAGAAGAGGCAGTAATTTTTCAAATTGTTACCGCCATATGTAGCAGCAAATTTTACTTGAGTTAGGAATATGGTTCTGTGTGGAATATAGTAAGTCCTTTACTTTTGTTGATTATTGATCATAATAATTATTATTATTTTGAACTTTTAAGTAAGTTTATTTCAATAACTCAAGAAAAAACATATATATAATATGCATTACTGATATGTTTTTCTTCTTCAAATATGTTTTCTTCTTCAAATTTTGAAATTGAGAGAAGGATTAAACCCTTGTGTGTCTGTATATCTTATTATGAAGCAAAGCAATTATTTGAAAAGATGTTGCTTTACATTTGAAAAAAAAATAAACTGCTTATTCTTAGAAAAAATATGTATCGGTATATACTGAGAAAACTTGTTTTAGTTTACATTATATAAAAATAAATTTGAAATGTGTAAATATATAATGATGCTTTTTATCTAAATTTCTTATGCAAAACTATTATTCTGATTTTAAAGCAGGATATAGTTTGTACATCTGTTTAAATTTAAAACTACTTTACTACACATAAGTTAGAACATCCTAAGCATTTGTACACAGGGACTTGCTCCCCTCTATCAATATTTTGTTAGAGTCAATGTGCGGTACGAAAAAAGGACTTGCAATTTCGCTTGGACATGAAAATAAAAGTACATTCTCGGGACTTTACCAATAAATGTAACGTAAAACGAAAGTAAAAACGTCATTAAAATTCATTCGGATTTCTTTCGAGTTTCGAGACTTTTCCTTGACGTAATGCTTTTCATGTCCAAGCGATTGCCAAATTTTACAAAATTGTCCGATCAAAGCCCGATTTTGAGGCTTAAACGCAATGAATGAAGATATATTTTGGTGTTTTGGAAAGGAAAATCATCTGTGAAATGAATTATATAAGAAAAGGTACGAGATCAATGATATATTAAAAGAAAATCGAATTAAAGAAAAGGGGGGGTGGTGAAAGTAGTATCTCCCTTGTGTTTTTTTCCTATTGCACATTGACTCTAACAAAATATTGATAGAGGGGAGCAAGTAACGTTTTTCGTACCGCACATTGACTCTAAGAAAATATTGATAGAGGGGAGCAAGTCCCTGTGCATGTGTATATATAGTTTTGTTCTATATGTACAACACAAATTGTTATGTATTGATTTTCCCAATGGTGTATAAGAATTCACATAGTGTTCAACTAGTATTCAACTAATGCTCAACTATTGTCAAGTTTTAATGGAATGATCAACTAACGTTCAACTTAAGGAGTCATTCAACTAGCATTAAACTTTTCCAAGTTTAATGATAGTTTAGCATTAGTTGAAAACTAGTTGAATATGCACTTTTTGTCCTTTAAAGGGAGTTGTATACTAGCTCATTTGTATAGGAAAAATGCAACTTACATTCAAGTGACGGACATTTTAAATTCAACTAACGTTCAATTGAACACTCCACATGCTATAGTTGAATCTCCATATGCTTTTTTCGTTTGGGGAGTATAAATAACAAAGCCGCCGTGGTCAATAAAAAGAGCAACCTCATATGAAAAAGAATACGGTTTAGATTTTTCAATTCGCTTCTTTGACATTTAAAAAAATGCACCCTTTATTGGCAATAAACTTGGCTGAAAGTATCAAACATGCATCCAATTAAGTCTGGTCACGTGTCCGCAGAAATGATAACGCTATAACTGTCAAGAATTCGTTAAGATAGGAAAAGATTATTTTTTACAAAAGATAAAACGACGAAGAGGAAGTGGCAGTTTATTTTTAATATTCAAGTTTTTTTGCCGTCGAGATACTAGCGCAAAAAAACTGATAACGTATGTTTAACAATGGAAAAAATAGTGCTACATTTTCGACCATAAGTTTATAATGATATACATGTTTGAATATCATGAAAAAAAACGGCATTTAGATAATGCGATTTAACAGTAAAAGAGAGCTATTTTCTAAAATATGTTGAACAACTTTATGATTATTCTTGGCAGCACAAGACGTTTTTTCATAAAGTATTTTTCAAGACTGACTCCAATCGCAAAAATCTGCTGACTCTGAGAGGGAATCTGAATTTACTTTTGACAGATTTTGATGGTCAGATGGTGCTTGCAAGTTTCTTCGGTGTCTCCTTTTTTGTTCTTTGAGACCCAAATACCTTTTTGCTATTTCTTTGCTTCATTGAGCAAAGCTATAGTTATTATACCCCCCACTTCAAAAGTGGGGGGTATATAGTGATAGGGGTGTCCGTCCGTCCTTCCGTCCGTCCTTCCGTCCGTCCTTCCGTTACACTTCAGGGTACCCATCTCTTATCCGCAACTCGTCCTAAACCCCTTGGTGGATTTTCATGAAACTTACACACAATTGTTGTGACATAATGTAGATGTGCACTTACTATTTTAAAATTTGATCAGAATGGTTTTTGGGGTTTCCCATAGCAAAACATGGACTTAGCCATTCGACTACATGGGGGTACCCATCTCTTATCCACACATCCTCCTAAACCCCTTAATGGATTTTCATGAAACTTACACACAATTGTTGTGACATAATGTAGATGTGCACTTACTATTCTAAAATTTGATCAGAATGGTTTTTGGGGTTTCCCATAGCAAAACATGGACTTAGCCATTCGACTACATGGGGGTACCCATCTCTTATCCGCAACTCCTCCTAAACCCCTTAATGGATTTTCATGAAACTTACACACAATTGTTGTGACATAATGTAGATGTGCACTTACTATTTTAAAATTTGATCAGAATGATTTTTGGGGTTTCCTAAACCAAAACATGGACTTAGCCATTGACTACATGGGGGTACCCATCTCTTATCCGCAACTCCTCCTAAACCCCTTGGTTGATTTTCATGAAACTTACACACAATCTTTGTGACATACTGTAGATGTGCACCTACTATTTTAAAATTTGATCAGAATGATTTTTGGAGTTTCCCATAGCAAAAATGGACTTAAGCGTTCCCCTACATGGGGGTACCCATCTCTTATCCGCAACTCCTCCTAAACCCCTTGATGGATTTTCATGAAACTTACACACAATTGTTGTGACATAATGTAGATGCGCACTTTCTATTTTAAAATTTGATCAGAATGATTTTTGGAGTTTCCCATAGCAAAACATGGACTTAGCCATTCCCCTACATGGGGGTACCAATCTCTTATCCGCAACTCCTCCTAAACCCCTTGATGGATTTTCATGAAACTTACACACAATTGTTGTGACATAATATAGATGTGCACCTACTATTTTAAAATTTGATCAGAATGATTTTTGGAGTTTCCTATACCAAAACATGGACTTAGCCATTCCCCTACATGGGGGTACCCATCTCTTATCTGCAACTCCTCCTAAACCCCTTGATGGATTTTCATGAAACCTACACACAATCTTTGTGACATAATGTAGATGTGCATCTCCTATTCTAAATTTTATCTGATTAATTTTTTTGGGGGGTGGGGGGTATTTATTTGTGAGCTGTGGCTCACAGTTTTTCTAGTTTCATTTTTCATACATACGGCATTTCACACGAGTAGTTAATGTCGAGCGAGCAGTCTTTGTTGGTCCACCCTTGATCGACAGCTAACATGACTAAACATTGCCCGTCTGAGCTGGTTATTTTTGGTTCATCACCTCTCCAGTCCGTCAAAGTGAGCATCTCTTTACTCGTCCACCATTTCCATGCCCCTTCATCTAGTAGGTATTTTCCACCAAGCCAACGATCTTTAAACATATATATATATATATATAGAGAGAGAGACTTCGAAAACAGTAAAGCACCACCCTCATATCGTCGCTGGTATTCAAAAATGTCGCATGAGGAAATTGCAAGTTTTTCCGGAGAAACAAAAAAAACTATTTTTTTTTAACTCTCTGTGCAATACTAGTTTGTGCCTTTTCAATTTCAACAGTTTTTGGTGTATGCATTGATATTATTATAGTTTATCTTGATTTCTATATATCACAATGACTGTACTGCATATATGACATTTTGCTTGTGAAATACGACATTTTGACACAAGACCGGATAGCAATGCTAATGCATGAACAGCACTAAAAAAATGCAACTAAAATGAACTTTGATGTTTTTTGTTTAATCGAAATTTCGAACGACAATTTGTAGATGACATATAACCGAACAACCTTACTAAATTTCATTACATTTGGCGAAGGGGGGTCAGAGAAGAAGATTTTTGAAAAGTTAAACAAAAAGCTATGAAAATGGTCAATTTTTACGATCTTAGGGGTAAAACTCCTAAAGGAACTGTCCTACAACTTCAACTTTTGTAGATCTTGATGTGCTTAACCATGTACAATTAAAAGTTTTCAAATATCTTGTACGGTTTTCAAGATATTGGTCTGAAAAAAAAAATCTTCAAAATTTCAGGGCAGGTAGAAATTGATGTGTTGATTACTTTGATCTTGTCAGAATTTATATATCTGTTACGATTTTTGAGTTATGTGCATAAAAAATGCAATTTACCCTTATGCTCTATTTTTAACCATGCATGGCAGCCATGTTTTTGTCGAATCAAAATTTCGAACAATATTTTTGTAGCGAACATATTACAGAACAACCCTTCGGCCAAGTGAGCTACAAAAGATATTGATGATAGGTTGAAATAAATAAACCGTTAAGATGTTTCTTAGGATCACAGTATGATTTCTAAAGATAAGCATTACTTTACCTCTTAAATTAAACTCTAACTTGAGGATGTCATGTTTTTCTTCTGTTGCTATCTCGGGTATATATCCACCAAACGAATAACATGCATTCTAAAATATTAACAAAACAAATCAATATAAAACAATACATAAATAAACAGCTTTTCTTTTGGAGTAGCAAAGATGTGCCAATGGGACAATAAAAAGTAGGAAAGACAAAGACAAAATCGAAATACATAAAATCATCACAAAAACAAACCACACGACAACAACAACAAGAACAAAAACAAACACCCATTACAATGAAAAGGCATTCAGCAACGTGAACCAAATCGAATGAAAGTGAACTTAGGTACTCCAGAAGACTAATTCGTTTCTGTTTCGCAATAGCATATACCGTTACGTTATTTAAGAAGGTTTTATTGTGTGTCAAAGCCGGTTCAAGACGTCAACGATAAATCTCTAGACAGTAATACGTAGACACTCTGGTCATGCTTCGAAGATTTCCAACCTAATTTTCTCATAAAAAAGAGTGAGCTCCTGCCCCAAGAACCTTCCCTGTTTCTATTTGTGTGTCCATAGTTGTTCTTTATCCAATATGCATGAAAGTTCACATTTGTTCGTCGAGTAGAAAATTTAAACAAAATTCTCGTATAAGTATTCTTTAAGAATGGAAAACTTGACCGTAAATTTGACGTAAAATTCTTGTTATAATGAAATAAATTTCGTTGTCATAATTTAAATTATCTGTTAAATAATGGCATTTTGTCTGACAATGGCGATAATAAATAGAACACATGGAATCTATGGGATTTTTTACGACTCCAACGAGGTCAAATATATGGAAATTTCCATGACTCCAAATCAATGGCAGATTAATTATAATTGTCACTTGAGAGATGACTGGTTAAAGTAACTTACATTATTTTTCGGTACAATGTGTAAAAAAGAACAAAATAACTTTACTTTCTATGTCATTGTAGTTAAATCCCTGATGCTAACATGACCTATCCCCTAACCCTAGCCCTACTGAAAAGCTATAACCCTAACCTGATGGCCATGGCGGCTCCCTCATGCTTACCTGATCCTTACCCTATCCCGTTTTACTAAACCTAACACTATTGAAATGCTTACCCTACATTGATAGTCGAGGCGACTCCCTGATGCTAACTTGAAAGTTGAGGCGGCTCCCTGATGCTAATGTGATAGTCAAAGCGACAACCTGATGATAGGGGCCAATGATAGCATACATATTTAACTTATTCAAATGCTAACTTGAACCTGATAGTCGAGAGGTCTCCCTGATGCTAACCTGATTGCGGAAGTGGCACATGGATACTACAGAGCAATCGAGAGGACCACTTTGGAGAATAACAACATAAAATCATTAACTTATTGAAAAGAGTGCCCTAAGCTGATAGTCGAGTCAGCCCCCTGATGCTAATCTGATAGTCGAATCCACTCTCTGCTGCTGATTTGATAGTCGATGTTGATCCCTGGTGCAAACCAGAAAGTCGAGATGCCTTATTCTTATATATATATATTGTGATTTTCAAAGTTTTATAATGAGATGTGGAATCAAGTACGTATCTATTAGTTTTGTTAGACAAAAGGGAAAACAGTAATAGAAATGCCATAGATTTGGAACAATTAAAATCTGCCATAGATTATGGACAGTTAAAATTTTGATTTGGGATCACTGAATAATTGTGATGTCATAATCGACCATAAGGATGAAATCTGCGATATACTTGTAACGACTTAAACCTGCCAGAGATTTGGGGTTTATAATTTTTTTTTGACTTTATGACCTGCCACAGTTTAGGAATCTGCCAAAAGTTTGGAACCCGCCATAGATTTGAGTTCTACAGATCTAAATGTTATTAGTTGCTCAATGTAGTTTTGTTAAAACTGACGGTACGAGTACACAATTATCGCCCTTTGCTTTTCGTTGACCACGAATATAGTTCATCTTAGAAAAAAATTTGCTTCAATGTGTTCTCTTTAATTTTTGTGGTTTGTTTTGGTCTCATTTCAAAGGAAAGGTGTCACAAAACACTAGCAATATGTTTTAGAAATGAAGTGAAGATGCTTTATTTGAATTAAGAAATGACAAAAAGGGGGGGATTTTTCCTTTTCGGAAGCACGGATATAGTTCCTATTAAAAATAGTGCCTTAGAAAAGAATATGCTTCAATGTGTTCTCTTTATTTTTTGTAGTTAATTTTGGTCTCATTTCAAAGGAAAGGGGTCACAGAACACTAGCAAGATGTTTTAGAAATGAAGTGAAGATGCTTTATGTGAATTAAGAAATGACATAAAGGGGGGATTTTTTCTTTTCGGAAGCACGAATATAGTTCCTATTTAAAATAGTGCCTTAGAAAAGAATTTACTTCAATGTGTTCTTTTAATTTTTGTAGTTTTTTTTCTCATTTCAAAGGAAAGGGGTCACAGAACATTAGCAATATGTTTTAGAAATGAAGTGAAGATGCTTTATGTGAATTAATAAATGACAAAAAGGGGGGATTTTTTTTTGGAAGCTCTCGGAACTGACCCCCTGTAGGGCCTTATAGTTTTCACTTGTCAAAAAAGTTGAATATATGCATTTTTTATACCCCGCCACACGAAGTGGCAGGGTATTATGTTATACCCTCAGTTTTTTTCGGTGTCTGTCCGTCCGTCCCCCGAAGGTTTCCGACCAATAACTTAAAAACGCGTCAAAGGATTTGAATGATATTTTGCACAGCTGTTAAGTACAATAAAATACAAGTCAAGTTGAATTTCAAGCATGATCCAGAAAATGTTTTTCGAGATTGGCCACTTTGAAAAATCAAATTTCATGAAATTTTGAGTTTTCGACCAATAACTTGAGAACGCGTCATGGGATTCAAATGATATTTTGTACAGCTATTGAGTACAATAAAATACAGGTCAAGTTTAATTTCCAGCATGATCTGAAAAACAGTTTTCGAGATTCAAATTTTATGAACTTTTGATATTATAACGTGGCGGGGTATCATTTAATGTCCCATTATATTACATGCCATATATTTGTTTTATTTTCCAGTATTGAGGGCATATTGGCCATAGGTACAATATATCTATAAAGTATTCAAGCCATATTTTTTTTCGTAAAGTAGAAATTCGCTATATTGAACAAAGAGGGAAAATTAATTGTGTACTAGAACCTGACTCTAAGCCTCACAAGTTTTCAAATGCATGCATTGTTTCTTTGGATGCGCTTGCTTAACTGGAATTAAGTAAAAAATTATGTTGAATTTTGGGGTTTTAAAGCGAAATATCAACCCCTAATAACATTTCTGTTTTTTTAACTTGAATCTTGGGATTAAGACTGAGACCACGTGATCGAGGAGGAAGAGGTCCTGACATTGTTTAACATGTCGGAAATTATAGTTAAATGACCTTTTTTGAGATGCTTGATTTTGTACATTTTTGGTATCACTGCACGTAATAATCAGGTATGTGATGGCACATGAAGGGAAATAAAAGCTAAGGTTTGATTGTGGAATTTTTTTACTATCCAAGATAACGCCATTTTGGTTTATTCAACTGTCAAATGGTCCGTCCCTTATTAATGCAAATAAAAAAGAATTAAAGTGTCCATTGCTATTTAAGTAACTGCTATAATTAGATATGTGTTTACTGTTTTGTAGAAAAACTAGTAATGAGTAATATTTTAAGAAATTTATTAAATTTGTTTACACTAGTGTCAATTCCATGTGAGTGATGGTAACTATTTTAATACGATTATTTTATTTATTCTTGGTTGTTGATATTAAACATATTTGTAGGACCTAGTATTAGACAACAAAAGCAACCACCATTACACTTTGAAGGCAACTGACTAAACAACGTTTCGCATTGAAGGAAACTATCTGTTAAAGGTCAGTACCTCATAAATGCTCTACCTATTTCAAGAGTCGTATCTAGTACCAAGCATCAGATTTTACTGCAGATTTTGAACATTCTTTTCTGCTATGAAATTATGTCTCCGCACTTTTTGGTGATAAGACATATTGTTTTTATTTCCTGTCCGCCCGTCTGTCCGTCACAAAGCTTGTCGACACAACTCCATCTAATATGTGGTTGTGGTTATCAGGAAATGTTGAAACTCAAATTGTTGTGCGAGGTATGGCACAATTTGCTGACAATCTTGTTTTATCATCTTTTCAGAAGAACTTTTCTGAAGCTACTGAACTTAATCTAATCAAAATTGGTATATAGTAGGAAGGGCACAATATGTAGTTGCAGATTTTACAAGGAAACGTTGATTTCCAAATTTTTGTAGGAATTATGGGCAGTTGAACATTTGGAAAACGGGGGGGGGGTGGAGACATTGTTTTATGCATGTAAAAACTAGCTTTAATTAACATATATACCGCATATAATACTTTTCCTAAAAATATCTTTTCTGCTATGAAATAAGGTCTCTGCCCTATTTGGTGAGGATACATATTGTTTTTGTTCTGTCCGCCAATCTATCCGTCACAAAGTTTGTCTGCACAACTCCTTTGAATATACTGACCCGAATTTAACGAAACTTGGTTTCCTATATCAACATTTCCTAATAAATGCACAACCACATATAGTGTCCTTCCTACCATATGTTTTGAGATTTATATTAAGATTTTTTACTTTGACCCTCATTGTTAATACGCAAAATAATATATTAATAGTAGTTAATAATAATTGAACTCGATACGCGGGTTTCTAGGATTGTTACGTGAATGAATTAAATGCTTAACAAAGTGAGGAACATCCACCTCAAGAACATATCAAAATAAATTGTGTTTTATATGAATAGCAATACAAACCATTGCATTTTCCCAGGTAGCGAATGATCGACCAGTCAGGAAGCAAGTATTATTCCGAAACACCCATCTTTCTGGGCAGGTTTGATTTCCTGAAAAACAATTTCCAACACAATGAATCTCGTTTGATCCGGTTTAGAGTTATATTAGTAAACTGTTTCTTTGTGTAATTTACTTTTGACCCTGCATGACATAAACAACATTATGTTTACATGTATCCAATAACATTATTATTGTAAATAGTAATCAAGCAATTTAAACAGTTAGTACATTATTATTATCTATAGGACCGACCATTATCTTGGACTGGTGGTAGGCTTTTTTTTCTTTTAAATAAGTTTTTTAATTGTTCAGAGTGGACTAATGCTTATATACACAAGTGTTTGGAACACATCTAAGCCAATGAAAAGTTTGGGTGCTCTCAAACTTGTAAATACTCAACTATTCTTCCTTGAAGCCTCCCCCAAGGAAAGTTTTAGTTAATGTGTTGCTCTATGCACTATATTCACTTAATATACAAATTATAAATAATTTAACATAATTTTTCTCCCACGTCTGACTTTTGTTATTTAAAAATATTTGATTGCTCATTGGACTTATACATGTATGATATTTAACCCTTCTATTCAATAATTTGCCTACCTGAACGCAATAGGATAGTTGTCCCATTCAACATTGGCCGGATGCCGCGGACACAATCTACAGCAATGGAGCATATTTGTTCGTCTCTTCGAAAGGTTGCCATGCAGCAACCCTTCGTTTCAAAGCAGATGACGGAACATTCAACGGTAGATCTGCAAGACACGCCATGGGATGCTGAGGTTGTAAATTCAACATTTTTAATCCCAGAAAAAGTTTGATGTTGTTTGTTACCGTCACTATAAATAAACACCAACAGAAGCAGAATGAGCAAAACAAACGTCAGCTGAAAACGCATTTTCGCGTTAGATACGTCAACATTTGTTTGGTCGTATGTCCGATAGGGTCTTATATATACAGTTTTCTTCTATGACTTATCATTTTCTCTATAAATTTTATTGAATAAAAGAAAGAATGAAAAGTTAACTGTTTCCTCAATTTATAAGAAATAATGGAATGTTAAATTGATTGTTCGTGGTAAAAAAAATGAAATTTGATATACAAAAAAAATATAAAGGGAATTCAAATTACAATTTATGTTAAGTAAAAAGGATACTTTAATATTCAGGCATTACATTCAGTTATTGTTACCAGTAAACAATGGTTCCATCGAATGGTCTTTTTTCAGTACATTCACTCGGGTATTTCTAATAATAGTTAGGTAACGTCATGTAAGGCAATGCGCACTTGATTTGTCAATAAAACTGGACACTCTAGCGTCATATAACCTTGCCTCGAAGAAAAGTTAACTCCAAGTAGAGATTAAAGGTCTTTGATGAAATCGAGTCAATCATTTGTTACTCCAGTTTTCTTGATAAATCACCTGAAAGATAAAAAAAAATATGATTGTTTACAGTTTTAAGATTCTCTTAATAACACTATTTCTCACTTGACTTAAATTGTAAAATATAATGGCTCTATCGCAAAACATTTTTTTTTACATTAAAACATTAATTTTGTAAATGGATAGGTGGATAGAATTGTCTGTTAATTTCAGGAATCATGGAAAAGCATTTTCTTTACTCACAACGATCTTGTCCGATGTCAAAGGACAACAAACATACAGTAACACTGTTTATAATCGTATTGGAATCAATCATAAATATGTGGATTTGTAAGAAGTCAAAACAAAGAAAATAAATCCCGGTCATTTTCTGGGATTTATTTTATTACACTTTATTTTTCATCTTTGTACACCACCTTTACACGAAAAATTATATCATCTGAAAAAAACCTTATTCAAAAAGCGTCTTCAAATATAAGAAACTTTGTTGTATTAGGCCATAATTAAACCACCGCTTTGCAGCAGAGGGGTGTATACTGTTTTACCCTTGTCAGTTCGTTTGTCTGTCCGTTCGTCAGTAACATAGTTTCCGTCACAGCTTCCTCAGCAACTACATAACATAGAGGTCTAATATTTTGCATGAAGCTTTATCCTATAGTACCATATGGTGAATACCAATTGAAGTTAGTTTGTTCTTGCTTTACTCCCAAGCAGCGCGATTTCGGATATAGCCATGGGATGAACATAAAAGGGTTGATACAATGAACATGAAATGATGATGATGTGAAGTGAAAGGGGCACAGGACCAATCAGGGGAGCAGAGTTTCGGTTGCTACTGGAAAAGGTAGGGATGGGAAATTTAGCCTTCTGCATGGGGACCCTATGGGACTTGTCTTTCCGAGACCTGCAGCAGGGTTCTTAAAGGGTGAGGAACGTGACATTTTTTTTCAAACACGACTCAAAACTATTATTTGCTGTCAGGTTTTCCGTATTATAGCCTGACGACCCCGGCATTCATTATGACAGAGCTACCCTATTCAACCATCTGGGGAGCACACCCAGTCGATTGGCATGGCCCGATGTCAGGTATTGGGCGCTCTTCAGTGGACCTTAACCGACAAGCTTAGCGCTGCTGCAGGTCTATTTGCCACCCGGGACCCGCACGGATTTTATTTTACTAATTAGGTCATTTACTTCCTGTTTACCAATTAATTTGATTTTTACACATATTGAACATGTATGCAAAATTTCTGTCAAAGTTTTCCTGCATGATAAGGAGCCCTGATGTGTTTTACTTTGCCTAATCCTTTAGAACGATAAGGTGTATAGTCATTTTAGACTTCTGGGTCAATCTACCTTTTAAGTGGTTATTTTCGCGCGTGGCAAATTTCGTGTTTTGGTAGTTAAAAGGGATGTTTTTATTTTCGCAGTTTCATAATTATCCATATCGTAACTTTGATACGATCTTTTAATATTTTGCGTGTTCTATTTTTTTTTCTTATGCAAGACAAAATTTTGGGAACAGGGGTATTCTTAGTGAGCACAACCTCACATATTCAGCTGTTTTATAAATTTTTCAAAACATATAATGAAGATAAGATTTGTTACACAATGGACTAGGTTTTTAGCATGTATTATTTCATTATTTACACCATATTTGGGACATTTAGATAAGAGATTCTCAACATTAATATGGTATTTCAGTGGATACAATACCTGCACCTCTATTTGCCGAGTTGTTGGTATACTCTTACAAAACTTAATGTCTTCAGAAACTCGCAAAGAACCAGAAAACAACAACAAGGTTCATTATTCTCACTTTCAGTTATATTGATGAATTCTTTTCTGTCAACAAGGAATCCTTTGGTAGGTGAATTCCTTCAATATATCCCTCAGTTTAAGATATTAAAAAAACCATTGAATCTACATGTAGTTATTTCACGTCAATTTTGGATGTACATCTCGCATTTGACTCAGACAAAACCCAGTCTTTCAAAACATATTCGCTAGCAAAAGGTTTCGATCCGCTGTACGCAGGAAAAATAGTGACACATGTTTTTCGCATGTTTGAAAAAAAAACATCCGTTTTTCACATGTTTTTCATGTGTTTTACATGCGTTTTGACAAACGCATGAAAAACACATATAGAAAAAAATGTGTTTTTCGTATGTTTTGTTACACATCTAAAACATATCCAAAACTTAAGAGCCATTCTCCATAAGGACCGAAATGGTTCTGACATGACATTAAACTTTAAACATAGTTCCTTTTGAAATGCCTGTACCATGTAATGTCAATTGATATCTCTTAGCTTTGATTTGTCTTTTTGTTTTGATAAATGGGATTGGTCATCCAAGTTCGGTAGTTTTGTTTTTACATTTTTCAAGGTTTGCATTATATTAAGTAAAGGGTGTGAAATAGTCATTTTGATGTTCTAAAGGGGATTACTCCTATAATGAATGGTCGTACATCTTTGACTCTTTACATATTTAGTAAAATTTGATGTGCTTACATGTAACATTATGCAACTTATTTCCTTAATACTAGTATATTATATAGTTTTCAAAATATCAAGTTTAAAAAGTTAAAAATTTTGGAAAAAAATTCAGGAAAAGGGACAACGCCACCATGAGGCCTTCTTGAAAATCACAGGGCGAGTAGATCATGAGATGCTGATTAATATTAACTTCACCAGCATTTACGAAACAATAATCCTAACGATCATTTTGTATCACTCATGCTTATGGAGATTTTTACAAATTAGTTTAAATGGAAATGTGTTAGAAAAGTTAACATGTGATGGTCCGAAGGTCAGGTTAGGTAAAAATACTTCATGTTCCATAGGGTCATGAGTATATAGAGTTTTATCTTATAACGTAACATAACGTCCTTATATTTATAATCATTTTAATTAAATAGAGAATAAAAATATTTTTGTTTCTTCGGTTTTGCGAGAAAAGCTCAATATTTAATTCATTGTTCTTGAACTTTAATATTCATGAAATTATTGTTAATAGAAAAAGAATACTTTAATAATTCATAATTTTTTTAATTGTTTACGCCCACTAAGGAAATTTTTGATTATTCGTATTATACATGAAGTATTGTAAGCTAACCTGACCTTTGGACCATCACTTTGTGTCCGTTGCCCATTAACATTTGGCACGTTAACCTTTCTGACACAATTTACTTTTCAACCAGTTGGTAAAGATCTCTATAAGCATGCCTGATAAATTGTACAAAGTTATCGTTAGGATTATTGTTTCGTGAACAATAATTGATATCAAAATGCTGGCAAGGCATCTCATGATCTACTTGCCCTTGGATTTTGAAGAAGACCTAATGAAGGTGTTATTAATATTGTCCCTTTTCTCGACTTTTTTTCAAAATATTCACCTTTTAACTTGAGATTTTGTAAACTATATAAATTTTTTAGGAAATAAACTGCATTATTGCTAAAATCTTGCTAAAAAGATGCTAATTAGGCTAAAATGACAACAATCACCAAATGCCACTTTTAAGATGCCTCTGTCATGAACATTATGACAGCTAACATATTTGAAAACATTTTTTCTAAGAGACAAAAGAGCATTTTTTTTTATTTTTTATCGAAAATCAGAAATTTTGACTGGATCAATTGTAGATGTCTGCCTTCATCATCTAAATTTGACAATGTCTTCAAATTATCAATAATTCTTGAAAAATACGCCAATTCGACTCTTGAATTGCACCTTTTCCGCAACTCGAAGACTGTTGCATTAATTTTAATTGTTACAACCTATCTTGTCACTTATAAAAATGCACTTGTTTGAAATTGAACACTAGCATGTTTTTACAAATGTTGTCAAAAAATAGGAAATTTTCTACCAAAATGTGAGACTGACCCACTTTTCTGACTTGTAGCGATGTCATAAAACACGAGCCGAGCTCTATTTTTTTAATATGATTGACATTAAAGCCTTTTGTTTAAGTATATGAGTGGAAAAAAGATTTAAAGAGCCTGCTCAGACATAAAACAATGTTTAATTTCAAGTATTTTGATGTTTTTAAAAAATTGGAAAATTGCTAATTTCACCCTAGGAATGCTGGGTAATGGTTAATAAGATTTTTTAAAATTTCCATCTATTTTGAAGGCAAAGGTATTACCTTTTAAATATTTACTGTTCAATATTTGATTATTGAAGATAAATGGACCAAAAGAAACTTTGATATACATGAGGTTTTGTAATTATTCAAGCTGATTTTGTAAAGAAACCCAGGAATCCTGATGAACCTTGTAGGTCGGCCATCTTGAATTTCCCTGAAAAATATTTCGCTAAAATAAGTCTTCCATGAAGGTCTTTTAGTTAAACCACCCCTTAAGTTGATATGAAAATATTGGTTTGAAACAAAATTGCATGGTTTTCTCATAGATTGGCTCATAATACATGTATGCTTTGAAAATTATGTACATCAGGTATATGTGAGGCTATGATCACTAGTGATACCCCCGTTCCAAATTTTGTCTTGCATAAAAATCTAAATATTCGGTTATCAGGAAATACTGTTTAAGTAGTTATTTTGCGGTCATTTAGATGTTTGCTTTATTCGCAAAAATGAGAACACGCGAAATATTAAAAGATCGTACCAAAGTCACGATATGAATGTGAAACCATGAAAATAAAAACTTCCCCTTTACCTCGAACGCTAAATTTTCCACGTATGATAATTTTTTTATCAAACAGTCAAACAAATCTCCATATTACAAAATTCCAGGGTTTTTCAAGGATACTTATATAAATTGAAGGATTTTTTCCAGCTTTTTGAGCATTGAAATGAAATTCAAGGACTTATCCAGGTTTCCTTGAATTCAAGGATGGCGTGGGAACTTTGTTAACAAGTGTCCATGAAACAAACTGAATAAACAAGTGTCCATGACACAACTTACATGAACAAGTGTACATGACTACTTCGAAAGATTGACCCAGGAGTCGAACATGACTATACGCCATATCTTACTAAAGGATAAAGTAAACTACAAAACATCAGGCCTATCAATCATCATTTAGTTGCTTGGAAAACTGTGACGGAAATTTTGCATACATGTACAATACCTGGAAAAATCAAAGTATATGGTGAACAGGAAGTAGATGACCTAGGAACATTAAATAAGTAAAACCCGTGCAGGTTCCGGGTAGTGAAAAGACCCATAGCAGCGCTAAGCTTGTCGGTAAAAGTCCACTAAAGAGCGCTAAGAAACCTGACATCGGGCCATGCCACTTTTCCCACAAAGCGACTGAGTGTCTTTCCCTGATGGTTGAATAGGACAGCTCTGTCATAATGAATGCCAGGATCGTCAGGCTGTAATGCGGAAAACCTGACATCAAACAATAGTGATCTTGGTTGAAAACAAAATGTCACAATCCTCGCACTTTTAGAACCCTGCTGCAGGTCTCGGTATGACTAAGACCCTTAGGATCCCCATGCAGGAGGCAAAATTCCCGTCCCTACAAATGACTCCTTTTCCAGTAGCAGTCAAATCTATGCTCTCCTATTTGCCCTTGTGCCCCATTTCCTATACTACATCATCATTTTATGTTAATTGTATTATCCCTTTTATGTTCATCTCACGAATATATCCGAAATTACGCTGCATGAGACTAAAACAAGAACAAAGTAATTTAATATATATGGTGCTAAAGGATAAAGCTACATGTAAGATATCAGACCTCTTTGTTATGTAGTTGCTGAGAAAACTTAAGAAAATATTGCATGTATGTACACTGTGTGTTCAAACGTTAGCATTCTATAAACAGGATGTAGATGACCCTGGGGCATAAAATCGGTAAACACCATATGGTACCATAGGATAAAGCTATGTGCAAAATATTAGACCTCTGGATCATGTCGTTGCTTTGAAAACTGTGACGGAAATTATGTTACTGACGGACGGACAGACAAACGAACGGACAAGGGAAGGATAAAACAGTATACACCCTTCTCCTTCAAAGCGGTGTTTTAATAATGGTCTAAAACAACAAAGTTCCTTATATTTGAAGACGCCTTTTGAATAAGGTTTTTTTCAGATGTCATTATAATTTTTCGTGTGAGCTGAAAAATAAAGTTTTATAGAATAATTCTCAAAATATGATCGGGATTTAAACATTTTCCAACAAATTTCTTAAGTTCCTTCAAATCCACATGATTATGATTAATTCAACAACCATTATTAACAATGTCAGGGTATGCTTTTTGTCCTTCTTTGTAAGCATAAAAGAATGATGCGAGTAAAAAAATAAATTTTGCATGATTCCTGACATGAACAGCCAATTATATCCACCTTATGCATTCATATTAGTTATTCAATGTTTTCAGAATGATGACCCTTAATAAAACTAAGGGTCCTTTAATGTAAAAATGTAAAAAAAAATGCTTGCGATATAGTCATTAAATTTGACCATTTAAGTCAAGTGGTGAGCGATTCTGCTATTAAGAGAATCTTGAAACTGTAAACAATCATTTTTTAACGTTCAGTTCACTTTATCATGTAAACTGGAGTAACAAATATTTGACTCGAGTTCATCAAAGACCTTTAATCTCTACTGGAAATTAACTTTTACTCAAGACAAGGTTATATGACGCTAGAGTGTCCAGTTTTATCGTCAAATCAATTGCACATTGCCTTATCTGACCTTACCGAGCTAATTTTAGAAATACGTACCCGAGTGAATGAACTGAAAATAGCCAAAGAGACAATTCGATTTCATGAATATTAAAGTACCATTGTTTACTGGTAACAATAGCTGAATGTAATGCCTGAATATTAAAGTAGCCGTTTTACTAAAAACGAATTGTAATTTGAATTTCCTATATACTTCCTGTATATTAAAGTTTATTTTCACCACGAACAATGAATTTAACATTGCATTATTTCAACAATTATCTTTTTATTCTTCTTTTTATTCAAATATTAATGATGAAGAAAATAATTTTGTGTGCTACGTTATAGAAGAAGACTGTATATATAAGACCCCATTGGGCATACAACAAACGAAATGTTGACGTCCCTTTAATGCGAAAATGCGTTTTCAGCTGATGTTTGTTTTGCTTATATTGATTCTGTTGGTGTTTATTTATAGTGACGGAAACAAACAAAATCAAACGTTTTCTGGAATAAAAAATGTTGAATTTACAACCTCAGTATCTCATGGCGTGTCTTGTAGATCTACCGTCGAATGTTCTGTCATCTGCTTTGAAACGAAGGGTTGTTGCATGGCAACCTTTCGAAGAGACGAACAAATATGCTCCATTGCTGTAGATTGTGTGCGAGGAATCCGGCCAATGTTGAATGGGACAACTATCCTATTGCGTTCAGGTAGGCAAATTATTTAGAAGAGGGGTTTAAAATCATACATAAAATAATTATAATACCTAT
The DNA here is from genome assembly GCA_963971305.1 of Arcuatula senhousia. Lineage (NCBI taxonomy): Eukaryota > Metazoa > Mollusca > Bivalvia > Mytilida > Mytilidae > Arcuatula > Arcuatula senhousia. Next base: position 2,290 of record CAXARO010000674.1, on the reverse strand, counting down.
ATGCAATCACATATTTTCGAAATAACCAAGCTCGGACGTGGCAGGAAAAAATTGAGTTGTTTGTTTGAAGTGTATAGAGCAATATATCAACTAAATTATGCCAAACAAATCAACCTTTGCTTGGGGAGCTTCAAGGAAGGATCTTTAAGTTTTTATAAGTTTGAAAACAACAAAACTTTTCATTGGCTTAGATGTGTTCCCAACACTTGTGTATATTAATTAGCATAACTCACTCACTCGTTTTGAACTTGTTTTTCAGGAAATCAAATCTGTCCAGAAAGATGGGTGTTTTGGAAGAATTCTTGCTTCATGACTGGGAGAAGATCATTCGGTACCTGGGAAAATGGTATTGTATGTATTGTTATTCATATACAACACAATTTATTTTTATATTTTCTTAAGGTGGATGTTCCTCACTTTGTTTAGCATTTTGTCCATTCACTTAACAATCCTCGTAACATGTGTATCGAGTTCAATCATAATTTACTACTTTCGATATATATTTTGTTTGTATAAAAAGAAGGTTCAAAGTAAAAAAAAAATCTAAATATTTATCTAAAAGTATATGATAGGAAAAGAATGATATGCGGTATATATGTTAATTAAATTTAAATTCGCCTGCAAAAAACAATGTCTTCTACCGCCCAACACCGTATTCCAACAGATGTTCAGCTGGCTGCAACTCCTTCAAAAAATTGGAGATCAACATTTCCTGATAAAATGTACAACAGTTACTACATATTGTGTCCTTCCTATATACCAAGTTTGATTAAATTCAGTTCAGTAGTTTCAGGGGAGTTGCCCTGACAAGATGATAAAACCTCCCACAACAATTTGAGGATCAATATGTTTTGGTAAAATGCACACTCACATATAGTGCCCTTCCTATATACCAAGTTTCGTTGAATTCGGGTCAGTATATTCAGATGAGTTGTGCCGACAAACTTTGTGACGGACAGACGGTACAAAAACAATATGTCTCCTCATCAATGAGGGCGGAGACATAATTTCAAAATCTGCAGTAGAAATCTGATGCTTGATACTAGATAAGACTCTTTGTATAAGTAGAACTGTTATGAGGTACTGATCTTTTATAGTCAAGTGCCTTCAATGCGACACTGTTTCAAGTCAGTTGCCGCCAATGTGCAATGGTCGTTAACAATTGGGCCTACCAATATATATGTCACCAATCCAGAGTAATTAAACCCGTATTAAAACCGTTGCCATCACTCAAATGGGATTTACGCTAATCTAAATTCATATCAAAATACAAATACCAAAACAGGTAATTTGTTTATGCTGTTTATGCACATTTCAATGAGTAGCCTCTCATCAGCAGCATTATATCAAAACATGGGAAGGTAAGAAAACAAACCAAAAGTATTGAACGAAGAGTACAAAAAAAAAGTTTGAATAGGAAAGCCAAATCTAGCACCGGGGATATAGAACATAATTATGCAGTTCAAGAAGAAACCTGATGTTTTTACAATTTTGAATTTAAAATCGGAAATTTCAACGATAGAAAAGTTTTAAAATCAATAGGTTAATTTGTGTCTGACGATCAGGCTTGTGAATACTTTCTAGTCCACCAGCAGCGATAATCGACCCAGTGGTTTCAAAATACAAAAACAGGCAATAAGGTTATCTACACATTTCAGGGAGAAACTTACCATCGGTAGGATTTGAATCAAAACATTCGAAGGTAAAAAAAACAAAAGTATTGAAAGAAAAGTGCTCAAATCAGTCTATTACTCTATGTGCGTGTGTTGTTATTCTATGCTTGGAATCATTTGGCTTCACACTTAGAGAACAACCATTTGATTTTATAGGAGGGTATAATATTCTAATACAATAAAAGTCTCAACAAATTGTATAGATTTCTTAAAATATTACTCATTTTGCGGCCAAACACTAGCTTTTCTACAAAACAGTAAAAATATATTTAATTATAGCAGTTACTTAATTTGAAATGCCTGTACCAAGTCAGGACCATTGCGATCTATAACTATTCCGGTGTGTCTTCCATGTTTTGTCTTTTATCTTGGACATTGAGATTGATCCTCCAAGTTCGGTTAGTTTGGTATTACCTCTATTTAAATAGCAATCGACGCTTAAATTCTTTTTTATTTGCATAAATAATTTGATTTTCATTTAGAATATTTTATTGTTCACTCTAATTAGACTTGAGTTCACGTTGCTGATTGCTGATTGGTTTTAGTGGTTGTTTTTTTTTATGTGGTTGGATTAGTTATGATTTTATGTCTTTCAATTTTATTTTTTGTCTTTTCGA
>CAXARO010000673.1:0-25130 GCA_963971305.1 Arcuatula senhousia | reverse complement strand
AACTAATATATCCTTAAATATACGTATAATAATGTGCCGTACTTGCCAAGTGAGAACTGGAGAGATTTCCAAATCCAGGGGGATAAATATATGTAATCTAATAGGGTTAAAATTCTGTGAAAGGTAATGCTTTGTGCTTATTTTTCTTTGCTTGGCATTTTTTTAACAAATTAGAATAAGTTAAATTCTATTTCATTAGTCTTTTAGGAATTATACATAATTACTGCTCAATATTTTAGCAATTATGCATAATTCCTGAAAATTTCAGTAATTATGTATAATAACTAAATATGTCAGTCATTATACATATTTACTGAAATTTTCAGGAATTATGTATAATTCCTGATTATACACTTTTACTGTAACATATACACATCACAATTTAAAGAACACATAGACAAACAATATACAACATTCAAACATGCATGCAAAAGCTGTAATAGTATGGATACAGCAGTACAAAATTGACATTAATTGAGAGCAGTATAATAAAGTAAAATAAATAAGAGAATAATAAATGCACTAAAGCAGAGCTATGAAATAAAGCAGCACTAAAAAAGCACTGAGCAGCATGTTAGCAAAATAATATATTAAAGCAAACACTTAAAATGAAGCAGAACTATAAAGAAATAGAATAAAGCAGACTTAAAAAAATAAAATAGATAGCAAGCTAAAGAAATAAACTATTGAAGCAACTGTTATTTTGATGGGGTATGCTGCACCAGAAAATATGAAAATTAAGCATAATTTTGACAGGCCAAACAGGTACAATCTTGTCCATTCCAGAAGGATATCTGACTTTTAAACTGATTGAAGTTGGTGATATTTCGAAATTTTTCGGGTAGTGAGTTTCAAAGTACAGGGGCAGCATACCCTAAAGGATTTCATACCAAACTTTGTAGAATTTACTCTTGGCACCTGTAACAAATTAGAATATCTAAAATTATAATTTGTCTCTTTCGTATGAAGTAAATTGCTTAAAACAGGTGGTGCTAAGTCATACAATATCTTAAAAGTTTCAATAGCCATAGTTCTTGTTCTCTTTACATACATAGTGGGTAGTTTTGCTTTTTCCAAGAGATTATCATAAGTAGATTAAAAATCATAGTATACAAATCTTAAAGCTCTCTCCTGTATTTTTTCAATTTTCTCTGTGTTAGCTTCAGAACAAAAAGGCCAAGATAATGGACAAAAATTAAAAGTTGACTGTATAAAAGTGTGAAAAATGGATAGCCTGTTCAGCTTACTGAGGTTTTTTCCAATACGTTTAAGAATGTTTAATTGCTAAACAGCTTTTTTGCACAAATTAGATATGTGAAAATCAAAATTTAACTCAAAGTCAATATCAACACCTAAAAGTTTAACAACATCATCACAAGAAATTTTTGCTGTGCCAATATCAAAAACAGAGATTTATTGTGTGTTTTTTACCCACAGCTATTGCCTGACATTTTTATTTTCAGGTTTTGTATTGACGTCCTATACTGGTGTTGACCTTCACTAAACTGGTTGCTGGCAACACACGATTTAATTACAAATTATTGTTGTGGGTGAGGTGTGTTATAGGTTTGTTGTTGTCTTTTTTGTTCGATTTTGGACACCTGGATGCCATATCTGTACTTATTTACTTCTACTAATGCATATGTTCTCATCAACTGATTTTAAACGTCCCATTTGTTGAGGTGGGTCATTTGAATTTGTTCTTCACACTTATTGAATAAAATCAATAGATTTTGCTTCCGTGATTGGTTTTAAATATAACATTGACACCTTTAAAAAAACATAACCATTCATAAACATCTAAATGTGCATTTTTATAATAAATATACATATTTTAATACTAATATCTAATAATTATATCTCGAGAAATATTATGCCTTTTTTCGATTGGTATGTTGATGCTTGTAGCAAATTTAATTTTCAATATTCTTTCATATTTCATGACGACCGCTTAAAATGCGTATGTTAGTTCCTTGTTCTAATGTAAAGTCCATCTAAGGCCCTTCATTATAGGCACATGTTAGAACATGAAATGGTGATCAAATGAACATGATGATAAAGTTGAGAAAATGGGTATACAAAGCTGATGAGTTTTTTTTGACTGCCATAGAAAAAGAAAGGATGGGAAGGATCTGGCAATAAGTTCAGGAAGGAGATCCTACTCTCATCCAGTCTTGCGGCAGTCGTTAAAGTGGTACCTATGGTTTGCGGTCAGGTCTTCCGCATCTTATTAATAGTCTTTCGGATTCCACACACAAAGTGGCAGGCTTAAGGCTATTCAATTCAATTAATCAGTCATTAAGTAGAGGACGGCCGGTCCCAAAGTCAGTTTTTGGACGCCCAGTAGTGCACTCTCATTGAAAATCTATTCACCTACCCGAAAATAGATTTAATATTCGTTGTTAAACTCTTGATTTATCAGAGCATTCATTTAATTTTAAAAATATAAAATTAAATTTAAAACAATTAATCCGCCATAACGGTTGCCATAACGAGATAAGATAAGATAATCTTGATCTAAAGTCGGCAAGACAGATAACAAATAACATAAGCCCTCATGAGCCTTTGAACCGACAAACATATATACACATCACAATTTTAAGAACACATAGACAAACAATATACAACATTCAAACATGCATGCAAAAGCTGTAATAGTATGGATACAGCAGTACAAAATTGACATTAATTGAGAGCAGTATAATAAAGTAAAATAAATAAGAGAAAAATAAATGCACTAAAGCAGAGCTATGAAATAAAGCAGCACTAAAAAAGCACTGAGCAGCATGTTAGCAAAATAATATATTAAAGCAAACACTTAAAATGAAGCAGAACTATAAAGAAATAGAATAAAGCAGACTTAAAAAAATAAAATAGATAGCAAGCTAAAGAAAAAAACTACTGAAGCAACTGTTATTTTGATGGGGTATGCTGCACCAGAAAATATGAAAATTAAGCATAATTTTGACAGGCCAAACAGGTACAATCTTGTCCATTCCAGAAGGATAGCTGACTTTTAAACTGATTGAATTTTTCGGGTAGTGAGTTTCAAAGTACAGGGGCAGCATACCCTAAATGATTTCATACCAAACTTTGTAGAATTTACTCTTGGCACCTGTAACAAATAAGAATATCTAAAATTATAATTTGTCTCTTTCGTATGAAGTAAATTGCTTAAAACAGGTGGTGCTAAGTCATACAATATCTTAAAAGTTTCAATAGCCATAGTTCTTGTTCTCTTTACATACATAGTGGGTAGTTTTGCTTTTTCCAAGAGATTATCATAAGTAGATTAAAAATCATAGTATACAAATCTTAAAGCTCTCTCCTGTATTTTTTCAATTTTCTCTGTGTTAGCTTCAGAACAAAAAGGCCAAGATAATGGACAAAAATTAAAAGTTGACTGTATAAAAGTGTGAAAAATGGATAGCCTGTTCAGCTTACTGAGGTTTTTTCCAATACGTTTAAGAATGTTTAATTGCTAAACAGCTTTTTTGCACAAATTAGATATGTGAAAATCAAAATTTAACTAAAAGTCAATATCAACACCTAAAAGTTTAACAACATCATCACAAGAAATTTTTGCTGTGCCAATATCAAAAACAGAGATTTATTGTGTGTTTTTTACCCACAGCTATTGCCTGACATTTTTATTTTCAGGTTTTGTATTGACGTCCTATACTGGTGTTGACCTTCACTAAACTGGTTGCTGGCAACACACGATTTAATTACAAATTATTGTTGTGGGTGAGGTGTGTTATAGGTTTGTTGTTGTCTTTTTTGTTCGATTTTGGACACCTGGATGCCATATCTGTACTTATTTACTTCTACTAATGCATATGTTCTCATCAACTGATTTTAAACGTCCCATTTGTTGAGGTGGGTCATTTGAATTTGTTCTTCACACTTATTGAATAAAATCAATAGATTTTGCTTCCGTGATTGGTTTTAAATATAACATTGACACCTTTAAAAAAACATAACCATTCATAAACATCTAAATGTGCATTTTTATAATAAATATACATATTTTAATACTAATATCTAATAATTATATCTCGAGAAATATTATGCCTTTTTTCGATTGGTATGTTGACGCTTGTAGCAAATTTAATTTTCAATATTCTTTCATATTTCATGACGACCGCTTAAAATGCGTATGTTAGTTCCTTGTTCTAATGTAAAGTCCATCTAAGGCCCTTCATTATAGGCACATGTTAGAACATGAAATGGTGATCAAATGAACATGATGATAAAGTTGAGAAAATGGGTATACAAAGCTGATGAGTTTTTTTTTGACTGCCATAGAAAAAGAAAGGATGGGAAGGATCTGGCAATAAGTTCAGGAAGGAGATCCTACTCTCATCCAGTCTTGCGGCAGTCGTTAAAGTGGTACCTATGGTTTGCGGTCAGGTCTTCCGCATCTTATTAATAGTCTTTCGGATTCCACACACAAAGTGGCAGGCTTAAGGCTATTCAATTCAATTAATCAGTCATTAAGTAGAGGACGGCCGGTCCCAAAGTCAGTTTTTGGACGCCCAGTAGTGCACTCTCATTGACAATCTATTCACCACCCCGAAAATAGATTTAATATTCGTTGTTAAACTCTTGATTTATCAGAGCATTCATTTAATTTTAAAAATATAAAATTAAATTTAAAACAATTAATCCGCCATAACGGTTGCCATAACGAGATAAGATAAGATAATCTTGATCTAAAGTCGGCAAGACAGATAACAAATAACATAAGCTCTCATGAGCCTTTGAACCGACAAACATATATACACATCACAATTTTAAGAACACATAGACAAACAATATACAACATTCAAACATGCATGCAAAAGCTGTAATAGTATGGATACAGCAGTACAAAACTGACATTAATTGAGAGCAGTATAATAAAGTAAAATAAATAAGAGAAAAATAAATGCACTAAAGCAGAGCTATGAAATAAAGCAGCACTAAAAAAGCACTGAGCAGCATGTTAGCAAAATAATATATTAAAGCAAACACTTAAAATGAAGCAGAACTATAAAGAAATAGAATAAAGCAGACTTAAAAAAATAAAATAGATAGCAAGCTAAAGAAAAAAACTACTGAAGCAACTGTTATTTTGATGGGGTATGCTGCACCAGAAAATATGAAAATTAAGCATAATTTTGACAGGCCAAACAGGTACAATCTTGTCCATTCCAGAAGGATAGCTGACTTTTAAACTGATTGAATTTTTCGGGTAGTGAGTTTCAAAGTACAGGGGCAGCATACCCTAAAAGATTTCATACCAAACTTTGTAGAATTTACTCTTGGCACCTGTAACAAATTAGAATATCTAAAATTATAATTTGTCTCTTTCGTATGAAGTAAATTGCTTAAAACAGGTGGTGCTAAGTCATACAATATCTTAAAAGTTTCAATAGCCATAGTTTTTGTTCTCTTTACATACATAGTGGGTAGTTTTGCTTTTTCCAAGAGATTATCATAAGTAGATTAAAAATCATAGTATACAAATCTTAAAGCTCTCTCCTGTATTTTTTCAATTTTCTTTGTGTTAGCTTCAGAACAAAAAGGCCAAGATAATGGACAAAAATTAAAATTTGACTGTATAAAAGTGTGAAAAATGGATAGCCTGTTCAGCTAACTGAGGTTTTTTCCAATACGTTTAAGAATGTTTAATTGCTGAACAGCTTTTTTGCACAAATTAGATATGTGAAAATCAAAATTTAACTCAAAGTCAATATCAACACCTAAAAGTTTAACAACATCATCACAAGAAATTTTTGCTGTGCCAATATCAAAAACAGAGATTTATTGTGTGTTTTTTACCCACAGCTATTGCCTGACATTTTTATTTTCAGGTTTTGTATTGACGTCCTATACTGGTGTTGACCTTCACTAAACTGGTTGCTGGCAACACACGATTTAATTACAAATTATTGTTGTGGATGAGGTGTGTTATAGGTTTGTTGTTGTCTTTTTTGTTCGATTTTGGACACCTGGATGCCATATCTGTACTTATTTACTTCTACTAATGCATATGTTCTCATCAACTGATTTTAAACGTCCCATTTGTTGAGGTGGGTCATTTGAATTTTGTTCTTCACACTTATTGAATAAAATCAATAGATTTTGCTTCCGTGATTGGTTTTAAATATAACATTGACACCTTTAAAAAAACATAACCATTCATAAACATCTAAATGTGCATTTTTATAATAGATATACATATTTTAATACTAATATCTAATAATTATATCTCGAGAAATATTATGCCTTTTTTCGATTGGTATGTTGATGCTTGTAGCAAATTTAATTTTCAATATTCTTTCATATTTCATGACGACCGCTTAAAATGCGTATGTTAGTTCCTTGTTCTAATGTAAAGTCCATCTAAGGCCCTTCATTATAGGCACATGTTAGAACATGAAATGGTGATCAAATGAACATGATGATAAAGTTGAGAAAATGAGTATACAAAGCTGATGAGTTTTTTTTGACTGCCATAGAAAAAGAAAGGGTGGGAAGGATCTGGCAATAAGTTCAGGAAGGAGATCCTACTCTCATCCAGTCTTGCGGCAGTCGTTAAAGTGGTACCTATGGTTTGCGGTCAGGTCTTCCGCATCTTATTAATAGTCTTTCGGATTCCACACACAAAGTGGCAGGCTTAAGGCTATTCAATTCAATTAATCAGTCATTAAGTAGAGGACGGCCGGTCCCAAAGTCAGTTTTTGGACGCCCAGTAGTGCACTCTCATTGACAATCTATTCACCACCCCGAAAATAGATTTAATATTCGTTGTTAAACTCTTGATTTATCAGAGCATTCATTTAATTCTAAAAATATAAAATTAAATTTAAAACAATTAATCCGCCATAACGGTTGCCATAACGAGATGAGATAAGATAATCTTGATCTAAAGTCGGCAAGACAGATAACAAATAACATAAGCTCTCATGAGCCTTTGAACCGACAAACATATATACACATTACAATTTTAAGAACACATAGACAAACAATATACAACATTCAAACATGCATGCAAAAGCTGTAATAGTATGGATACAGCAGTACAAAATTGACATTAATTGAGAGCAGTATAATAAAGTAAAATAAATAAGAGAAAAATAAATGCACTAAAGCAGAGCTATGAAATAAAGCAGCACTAAAAAGCACTGAGCAGCATGTTAGCAAAATAATATATTAAAGCAAACACTTAAAATGAAGCAGAACTATAAAGAAATAGAATAAAGCAGACTTAAAAAAATAAAATAGATAGCAAGCTAAAGAAAAAAAACTACTGAAGCAACTGTTATTTTGATGGGGTATGCTGCACCAGAAAATATGAAAATTAAGCATAATTTTGACAGGCCAAACAGGTACAATCTTGTCCATTCCAGAAGGATAGCTGACTTTTAAACTGATTAAATTTTTCGGGTAGTGAGTTTCAAAGTACAGGGGCAGCATACCCTAAAAGAGTTCATACCAAACTTTGTAGAATTTACTCTTGGCGCCTGTAACAAATTAGAATATCTAAAATTATAATTTGTCTCTTTCGTATGAAGTAAATTGCTTAAAACAGGTGGTGCTAAGTCATACAATATCTTAAAAGTTTCAATAGCCATAGTTCTTGTTCTCTTTACATACATAGTGGGTAGTTTTGCTTTTTCCAAGAGATTATCATAAGTAGATTAAAAATCATAGTATACAAATCTTAAAGCTCTCTCCTGTATTTTTTCAATTTTCTTTGTGTTAGCTACAGAACAAAAAGGCCAAGATAATGGACAAAAATTAAAATTTGACTGTATAAAAGTGTGAAAAATGGATAGCCTGTTCAGCTTACTGAGGTTTTTTCCAATACGTTTAAGAATGTTTAATTGCTGAACAGCTTTTTTGCACAAATTAGATATGTGAAAATCAAAATTTAACTCAAAGTCAATATCAACACCTAAAAGTTTAACAACATCATCACAAGAAATTTTTGCTGTGCCAATATCAAAAACAGAGATTTATTGTGTGTTTTTTACCCACAGCTATTGCCTGACATTTTTATTTTCAGGTTTTGTATTGACGTCCTATACTGGTGTTGACCTTCACTAAACTGGTTGCTGGCAACACACGATTTAATTACAAATTATTGTTGTGGGTGAGGTGTGTTATAGGTTTGTTGTTGTCTTTTTTGTTCGATTTTGGACACCTGGATGCCATATCTGTACTTATTTACTTCTACTAATGCATATGTTCTCATCAACTGATTTTAAACGTCCCATTTGTTGAGGTGGGTCATTTGAATTTTGTTCTTCACACTTATTGAATAAAATCAATAGATTTTGCTTCCGTGATTGGTTTTAAATATAACATTGACACCTTTAAAAAACATAACCATTCATAAACATCTAAATGTGCATTTTTATAATAAATATACATATTTTAATACTAATATCTAATAATTATATCTCGAGAAATATTATGCCTTTTTACGATTGGTATGTTGATGCTTGTAGCAAACTTAATTTTCAATATTCTTTCATATTTCATGACGACCGCTTAAAATGCGTATGTTAGTTCCTTGTTCTAATGTAAAGTCCATCTAAGGCCCTTCATTATAGGCACATGTTAGAACATGAAATGGTGATCAAATGAACATGATGATAAAGTTGAGAAAATGGGTATACAAAGCTGATGAGTTTTTTTTGACTGCCATAGAAAAAGAAAGGATGGGAAGGATCTGGCAATAAGTTCAGGAAGGAGATCCTACTCTCATCCAGTCTTGCGGCAGTCGTTAAAGTGGTACCTATGGTTTGCGGTCAGGTCTTCCGCATCTTATTAATAGTCTTTCGGATTCCACACACAAAGTGGCAGGCTTAAGGCTATTCAATTCAATTAATCATGCACTTATAGACAAATATGGGATTTCGATCTCTCAGATGAGTGCAGATGTTGGTTTGTCATAGTGTGTTGTTTTGTCTTCCTTTACTGGATTTGACACGCTGAATGGACTATTGGCAACGCGACGGGTGTGCTATAGCAAGCAGGAACTGCTTACTCTTCCGGAGCACCTGAGTTCACTCTTGTTTCGACTGGAGTTCGCGTTGTTGATTGATATTCAGTTGTTTTGTGTTTCCATGTTTTACGTGTTGTCTGTTTTTGTCCTGTTCTTGTTAGTGTTTACTGGTTTAGTCTCTGCCCTTTCGGACTTTTGACATTCGGATGCCCCATTGGTACCTCTGCTTCTATCAATCTAAGTAGAGGACGGCCGGTCCCAAAGTCAGTTTTTGGACGCCCAGTAGTGCACTCTCATTGACAATCTATTCACCACCCCGAAAATAGATTTAATATTCGTTGTTAAACTCTTGATTTATCAGAGCATTCATTTAATTTTAAAAATATAAAATTAAATTTAAAACAATTAATCCGCCATAACGGTTGCCATAACGAGATAAGATAAGATAATCTTGATCTAAAGTCGGCAAGACAGATAACAAATAACATAAGCTCTCATGAGCCTTTGAACCGACAAACATATATACACATCACAATTTTAAGAACACATAGACAAACAATATACAACATTCAAACATGCATGCAAAAGCTGTAATAGTATGGATACAGCAGTACAAAATTGACATCAATTGACAGCAGTATAATAAAGTAAAATAAATAAGAGAAAAATAAATGCACTAAAGCAGAGCTATGAAATAAAGCAGCACTAAAAAAGCACTGAGCAGCATGTTAGCAAAATAATATATTAAAGCAAACACTTAAAATGAAGCAGAACTATAAAGAAATAGAATAAAGCAGACTTAAAAAAATAAAATAGATAGCAAGCTAAAGAAAAAAACTACTGAAGCAACTGTTATTTTGATGGGGTATGCTGCACCAGAAAATATGAAAATTAAGCATAGTTTTGACAGGCCAAACAGGTACAATCTTGTCCATTCCAGAAGGATAGCTGACTTTTAAACTGATTAAATTTTTCGGGTAGTGAGTTTCAAAGTACAGGGGCAGCATACCCTAAAAGATTTCATACCAAACTTTGTAGAATTTACTCTTGGCACCTGTAACAAATTAGAATATCTAAAATTATAATTTGTCTCTTTCGTATGAAGTAAATTGCTTAAAACAGGTGGTGCTAAGTCATACAATATCTTAAAAGTTTCAATAGCCATAGTTCTTGTTCTCTTTACATACATAGTGGGTAGTTTTGCTTTTTCCAAGAGATTATCATAAGTAGATTAAAAATCATAGTATACAAATCTTAAAGCTCTCTCCTGTATTTTTTCAATTTTCTTTGTGTTAGCTTCAGAAAAAAAAGGCCAAGATAATGGACAAAAATTAAAATTTGACTGTATAAAAGTGTGAAAAATGGATAGCCTGTTCAGCTTACTGAGGTTTTTTCCAATACGTTTAAGAATGTTTAATTGCTGAACAGCTTTTTTGCACAAATTAGATAAGTGAAAATCAAAATTTAACTCAAAGTCAATATCAACACCTAAAAGTTTAACAACATCATCACAAGAAATTTTTGCTGTGCCAATATCAAAAACAGAGATTTATTGTGTGTTTTTTACCCACAGCTATTGCCTGACATTTTTATTTTCAGGTTTTGTATTGACGTCCTATACTGGTGTTGACCTTCACTAAACTGGTTGCTGGCAACACACGATTTAATGACAAATTATTGTTGTGGGTGAGGTGTGTTATAGATTTGTTGTTGTCTTTTTTGTTCGATTTTGGACACCTGGATGCCATATCTGTACTTATTTACTTCTACTAATGCATATGTTCTCATCAACTGATTTTAAACGTCCCATTTGTTGAGGTGGGTCATTTGAATTTTGTTCTTCACACTTATTGAATAAAATCAATAGATTTTGCTTCCGTGATTGGTTTTAAATATAACATTGACACCTTTAAAAAAACATAACCATTCATAAACATCTAAATGTGCATTTTTATAATAAATATACATATTTTAATACTAATATCTAATAATTATATCTCGAGAAATATTATGCCTTTTTTCGATTGGTATGTTGATGCTTGTAGCAAATTTAATTTTCAATATTCTTTCATATTTCATGACGACCGCTTAAAATGCGTATGTTAGTTCCTTGTTCTAATGTAAAGTCCATCTAAGGCCCTTCATTATAGGCACATGTTAGAACATGAAATGGTGATCAAATGAACATGATGATAAAGTTGAGAAAATGAGTATACAAAGCTGATGAGTTTTTTTTTACTGCCATAGAAAAAGAAAGGGTGGGGAGGATCTGGCAATAAGTTCAGGAAGGAGATCCTACTCTCATCCAGTCTTGCGGCAGTCGTTAAAGTGGTACCTATGGTTTGCGGTCAGGTCTTCCGCATCTTATTAATAGTCTTTCGGATTCCACACACAAAGTGGCAGGCTTAAGGCTATTCAATTCAATTAATCAGTCATTAAGTAGAGGACGGCCGGTCCCAAAGTCAGTTTTTGGACGCCCAGTAGTGCACTCTCATTGACAATCTATTCACCACCCCGAAAATAGATTTAATATTCGTTGTTAAACTCTTGATTTATCAGAGCATTCATTTAATTCTAAAAATATAAAATTAAATTTAAAACAATTAATCCGCCATAACGGTTGCCATAACGAGATGAGATAAGATAATCTTGATCTAAAGTCGGCAAGACAGATAACAAATAACATAAGCTCTCATGAGCCTTTGAACCGACAAACATATATACACATCACAATTTTAAGAACACATAGACAAACAATATACAACATTCAAACATGCATGCAAAAGCTGTAATAGTATGGATACAGCAGTACAAAATTGACATTAATTGAGAGCAGTATAATAAAGTAAAATAAATAAGAGAAAAATAAATGCACTAAAGCAGAGCTATGAAATAAAGCAGCACTAAAAAAGCACTGAGCAGCATGTTAGCAAAATAATATATTAAAGCAAACACTTAAAATGAAGCAGAACTATAAAGAAATAGAATAAAGCAGACTTAAAAAAATAAAATAGATAGCAAGCTAAAGAAAAAAAACTACTGAAGCAACTGTTATTTTGATGGGGTATGCTGCACCAGAAAATATGAAAATTAAGCATAGTTTTGACAGGCCAAACAGGTACAATCTTGTCCATTCCAGAAGGATAGCTGACTTTTAAACTGATTAAATTTTTCGGGTAGTGAGTTTCAAAGTACAGGGGCAGCATACCCTAAAAGATTTCATACCAAACTTTGTAGAATTTACTCTTGGCACCTGTAACAAATTAGAATATCTAAAATTATAATTTGTCTCTTTCGTATGAAGTAAATTGCTTAAAACAGGTGGTGCTAAGTCATACAATATCTTAAAAGTTTCAATAGCCATAGTTCTTGTTCTCTTTACATACATAGTGGGTAGTTTTGCTTTTTCCAAGAGATTATCATAAGTAGATTAAAAATCATAGTATACAAATCTTAAAGCTCTCTCCTGTATTTTTTCAATTTTCTTTGTGTTAGCTTCAGAAAAAAAAGGCCAAGATAATGGACAAAAATTAAAATTTGACTGTATAAAAGTGTGAAAAATGGATAGCCTGTTCAGCTTACTGAGGTTTTTTCCAATACGTTTAAGAATGTTTAATTGCTGAACAGCTTTTTTGCACAAATTAGATAAGTGAAAATCAAAATTTAACTCAAAGTCAATATCAACACCTAAAAGTTTAACAACATCATCACAAGAAATTTTTGCTGTGCCAATATCAAAAACAGAGATTTATTGTGTGTTTTTTACCCACAGCTATTGCCTGACATTTTTATTTTCAGGTTTTGTATTGACGTCCTATACTGGTGTTGACCTTCACTAAACTGGTTGCTGGCAACACACGATTTAATGACAAATTATTGTTGTGGGTGAGGTGTGTTATAGATTTGTTGTTGTCTTTTTTGTTCGATTTTGGACACCTGGATGCCATATCTGTACTTATTTACTTCTACTAATGCATATGTTCTCATCAACTGATTTTAAACGTCCCATTTGTTGAGGTGGGTCATTTGAATTTTGTTCTTCACACTTATTGAATAAAATCAATAGATTTTGCTTCCGTGATTGGTTTTAAATATAACATTGACACCTTTAAAAAAACATAACCATTCATAAACATCTAAATGTGCATTTTTATAATAAATATACATATTTTAATACTAATATCTAATAATTATATCTCGAGAAATATTATGCCTTTTTTCGATTGGTATGTTGATGCTTGTAGCAAATTTAATTTTCAATATTCTTTCATATTTCATGACGACCGCTTAAAATGCGTATGTTAGTTCCTTGTTCTAATGTAAAGTCCATCTAAGGCCCTTCATTATAGGCACATGTTAGAACATGAAATGGTGATCAAATGAACATGATGATAAAGTTGAGAAAATGAGTATACAAAGCTGATGAGTTTTTTTTTACTGCCATAGAAAAAGAAAGGGTGGGGAGGATCTGGCAATAAGTTCAGGAAGGAGATCCTACTCTCATCCAGTCTTGCGGCAGTCGTTAAAGTGGTACCTATGGTTTGCGGTCAGGTCTTCCGCATCTTATTAATAGTCTTTCGGATTCCACACACAAAGTGGCAGGCTTAAGGCTATTCAATTCAATTAATCAGTCATTAAGTAGAGGACGGCCGGTCCCAAAGTCAGTTTTTGGACGCCCAGTAGTGCACTCTCATTGACAATCTATTCACCACCCCGAAAATAGATTTAATATTCGTTGTTAAACTCTTGATTTATCAGAGCATTCATTTAATTCTAAAAATATAAAATTAAATTTAAAACAATTAATCCGCCATAACGGTTGCCATAACGAGATGAGATAAGATAATCTTGATCTAAAGTCGGCAAGACAGATAACAAATAACATAAGCTCTCATGAGCCTTTGAACCGACAAACATATATACACATCACAATTTTAAGAACACATAGACAAACAATATACAACATTCAAACATGCATGCAAAAGCTGTAATAGTATGGATACAGCAGTACAAAATTGACATTAATTGAGAGCAGTATAATAAAGTAAAATAAATAAGAGAAAAATAAATGCACTAAAGCAGAGCTATGAAATAAAGCAGCACTAAAAAAGCACTGAGCAGCATGTTAGCAAAATAATATATTAAAGCAAACACTTAAAATGAAGCAGAACTATAAAGAAATAGAATAAAGCAGACTTAAAAAAATAAAATAGATAGCAAGCTAAAGAAAAAAAACTACTGAAGCAACTGTTATTTTGATGGGGTATGCTGCACCAGAAAATATGAAAATTAAGCATAATTTTGACAGGCCAAACAGGTACAATCTTGTCCATTCCAGAAGGATAGCTGACTTTTAAACTGATTAAATTTTTCGGGTAGTGAGTTTCAAAGTACAGGGGCAGCATACCCTAAAAGATTTCATACCAAACTTTGTAGAATTTACTCTTGGCGCCTGTAACAAATTAGAATATCTAAAATTATAATTTGTCTCTTTCGTATGAAGTAAATTGCTTAAAACAGGTGGTGCTAAGTCATACAATATCTTAAAAGTTTCAATAGCCATAGTTCTTGTTCTCTTTACATACATAGTGGGTAGTTTTGCTTTTTCCAAGAGATTATCATAAGTAGATTAAAAATCATAGTATACAAATCTTAAAGCTCTCTCCTGTATTTTTTCAATTTTCTTTGTGTTAGCTACAGAACAAAAAGGCCAAGATAATGGACAAAAATTAAAATTTGACTGTATAAAAGTGTGAAAAATGGATAGCCTGTTCAGCTTACTGAGGTTTTTTCCAATACGTTTAAGAATGTTTAATTGCTGAACAGCTTTTTTGCACAAATTAGATATGTGAAAATCAAAATTTAACTCAAAGTCAATATCAACACCTAAAAGTTTAACAACATCATCACAAGAAATTTTTGCTGTGCCAATATCAAAAACAGAGATTTATTGTGTGTTTTTTACCCACAGCTATTGCCTGACATTTTTATTTTCAGGTTTTGTATTGACGTCCTATACTGGTGTTGACCTTCACTAAACTGGTTGCTGGCAACACACGATTTAATTACAAATTATTGTTGTGGGTGAGGTGTGTTATAGGTTTGTTGTTGTCTTTTTTGTTCGATTTTGGACACCTGGATGCCATATCTGTACTTATTTACTTCTACTAATGCATATGTTCTCATCAACTGATTTTAAACGTCCCATTTGTTGAGGTGGGTCATTTGAATTTTGTTCTTCACACTTATTGAATAAAATCAATAGATTTTGCTTCCGTGATTGGTTTTAAATATAACATTGACACCTTTAAAAAACATAACCATTCATAAACATCTAAATGTGCATTTTTATAATAAATATACATATTTTAATACTAATATCTAATAATTATATCTCGAGAAATATTATGCCTTTTTACGATTGGTATGTTGATGCTTGTAGCAAACTTAATTTTCAATATTCTTTCATATTTCATGACGACCGCTTAAAATGCGTATGTTAGTTCCTTGTTCTAATGTAAAGTCCATCTAAGGCCCTTCATTATAGGCACATGTTAGAACATGAAATGGTGATCAAATGAACATGATGATAAAGTTGAGAAAATGGGTATACAAAGCTGATGAGTTTTTTTTGACTGCCATAGAAAAAAAGAAAGGATGGGAAGGATCTGGCAATAAGTTCAGGAAGGAGATCCTACTCTCATCCAGTCTTGCGGCAGTCGTTAAAGTGGTACCTATGGTTTGCGGTCAGGTCTTCCGCATCTTATTAATAGTCTTTCGGATTCCACACACAAAGTGGCAGGCTTAAGGCTATTCAATTCAATTAATCATGCACTTATAGACAAATATGGGATTTCGATCTCTCAGATGAGTGCAGATGTTGGTTTGTCATAGTGTGTTGTTTTGTCTTCCTTTACTGGATTTGACACGCTGAATGGACTATTGGCAACGCGACGGGTGTGCTATAGCAAGCAGGAACTGCTTACTCTTCCGGAGCACCTGAGTTCACTCTTGTTTCGACTGGAGTTCGCGTTGTTGATTGATATTCAGTTGTTTTGTGTTTCCATGTTTTACGTGTTGTCTGTTTTTGTCCTGTTCTTGTTAGTGTTTACTGGTTTAGTCTCTGCCCTTTCGGACTTTTGACATTCGGATGCCCCATTGGTACCTCTGCTTCTATCAATCTAAGTAGAGGACGGCCGGTCCCAAAGTCAGTTTTTGGACGCCCAGTAGTGCACTCTCATTGACAATCTATTCACCACCCCGAAAATAGATTTAATATTCGTTGTTAAACTCTTGATTTATCAGAGCATTCATTTAATTTTAAAAATATAAAATTAAATTTAAAACAATTAATCCGCCATAACGGTTGCCATAACGAGATAAGATAAGATAATCTTGATCTAAAGTCGGCAAGACAGATAACAAATAACATAAGCTCTCATGAGCCTTTGAACCGACAAACATATATACACATCACAATTTTAAGAACACATAGACAAACAATATACAACATTCAAACATGCATGCAAAAGCTGTAATAGTATGGATACAGCAGTACAAAATTGACATCAATTGACAGCAGTATAATAAAGTAAAATAAATAAGAGAAAAATAAATGCACTAAAGCAGAGCTATGAAATAAAGCAGCAATAAAAAAGCACTGAGCAGCATGTTAGCAAAATAATATATTAAAGCAAACACTTAAAATGAAGCAGAACTATAAAGAAATAGAATAAAGCAGACTTAAAAAAATAAAATAGATAGCAAGCTAAAGAAAAAAACTACTGAAGCAACTGTTATTTTGATGGGGTATGCTGCACCAGAAAATATGAAAATTAAGCATAATTTTGACAGGCCAAACAGGTACAATCTTGTCCATTCCAGAAGGATAGCTGACTTTTAAACTGATTAAATTTTTCGGGTAGTGAGTTTCAAAGTACAGGGGCAGCATACCCTAAAAGATTTCATACCAAACTTTGTAGAATTTACTCTTGGCACCTGTAACAAATTAGAATATCTAAAATTATAATTTGTCTCTTTCGTATGAAGTAAATTGCTTAAAACAGGTGGTGCTAAGTCATACAATATCTTAAAAGTTTCAATAGCCATAGTTCTTGTTCTCTTTACATACATAGTGGGTAGTTTTGCTTTTTCCAAGAGATTATCATAAGTAGATTAAAAATCATAGTATACAAATCTTAAAGCTCTCTCCTGTATTTTTTCAATTTTCTTTGTGTTAGCTTCAGAAAAAAAAAGGCCAAGATAACGGACAAAAATTAAAATTTGACTGTATAAAAGTGTGAAAAATGGATAGCCTGTTCAGCTTACTGAGGTTTTTTCCAATACGTTTAAGAATGTTTAATTGCTGAACAGCTTTTTTGCACAAATTAGATAAGTGAAAATCAAAATTTAACTCAAAGTCAATATCAACACCTAAAAGTTTAACAACATCATCACAAGAAATTTTTGCTGTGCCAATATCAAAAACAGAGATTTATTGTGTGTTTTTTACCCACAGCTATTGCCTGACATTTTTATTTTCAGGTTTTGTATTGACGTCCTATACTGGTGTTGACCTTCACTAAACTGGTTGCTGGCAACACACGATTTAATGACAAATTATTGTTGTGGGTGAGGTGTGTTATAGATTTGTTGTTGTCTTTTTTGTTCGATTTTGGACACCTGGATGCCATATCTGTACTTATTTACTTCTACTAATGCATATGTTCTCATCAACTGATTTTAAACGTCCCATTTGTTGAGGTGGGTCATTTGAATTTTGTTCTTCACACTTATTGAATAAAATCAATAGATTTTGCTTCCGTGATTGGTTTTAAATATAACATTGACACCTTTAAAAAAACATAACCATTCATAAACATCTAAATGTGCATTTTTATAATAAATATACATATTTTAATACTAATATCTAATAATTATATCTCGAGAAATATTATGCCTTTTTTCGATTGGTATGTTGATGCTTGTAGCAAATTTAATTTTCAATATTCTTTCATATTTCATGACGACCGCTTAAAATGCGTATGTTAGTTCCTTGTTCTAATGTAAAGTCCATCTAAGGCCCTTCATTATAGGCACATGTTAGAACATGAAATGGTGATCAAATGAACATGATGATAAAGTTGAGAAAATGGGTATACAAAGCTGATGAGTTTTTTTTGACGGCCATAGAAAAAGAAAGGGTGGGAAGGATCTGGCAATAAGTTCAGGAAGGAGATCCTACTCTCATCTAGTCTTGCGGCAGTCGTTAAAGTGGTACCTATGGTTTGCGGTCAGGTCTTTCGCATCTTATTAATAGTCTTTCGGATTCCACACACAAAGTGGCAGGCTTAAGGCTATTCAATTCAATTAATCAGTCATTAAGTAGAGGACGGCCAGTCCCAAAGTCAGTTTTTTGACGCCCAGTAGAGCACTCTCATTGACAATCTATTCACCACCCCGAAAATAGATTTAATATTCGTTGTTAAACTCTTGATTTATCAGAGCATTCATTTAATTTTAAAAATATAAAATTAAATTTAAAACAATTAATCCGCCATAACGGTTGCCATAACGAAAGAGTACGAGGCAACAGACTTAGTAAAACGTGTAAAAGCATACAAACATTCTGAACAGCAATGAACAATGCAAATTCAAGTCCTAACGAGAGTGAACTCAGGTGCCCTGGAAGAGTAAGCAGTTATAACTCTGCATAAGGCAACAAAGTGGCTATCAAACGGTGAATTTGACTCAAGTCTTCAAAATACTTGGTCACAAGTTTATTGGTTTAAATAACTAAGTTTTTTTTGGATTTAAATCATAGCACGTGCTATGGATGGCAAAGTACAATAATTGCTTTAAAATAGATTTTAAAGAATAAACAACATACCAATCTTTAAAAGTTTAAACTACAAAGACATTTTCATCACTGAAGATAACAATATAATTTGGTTTCCATTGTCTTTGTCAAAACATTTCATGTACAATGTAGAAATTTTCAAGTGCAACAGCAGCATCAATAGCTAAAAACATCAAATGCCAAACGGGTACAATATCGGATTACGACAGTATTCTAAGACATGTATTAAGAACAGTCTACTCCGGTAGGTTAAATACGATTTTTCTTTCTTACACCCATAAAAGACAAACAATAAAGTTATGAAACGATGATGTTTAATAAACAAGGGACTTTATTCTGCATCAGAAGTGAGAACTAGCCGTACGGATGATAAACTCAAATGTTTAAGGATGATTGCTGGTCAATTTTTGAGATTTTTGTCAGATTTTCGGAATCCTCTAGATTTTACCATCAAAATACAGATAATATTTTTGCCCAGTAACCCCCTATTTTCTTTTTATATTACTATTTATTGAGTCATTAGGAGTTAATATGCAAAATTTGAAAAATTTCTTGTTATTTCTTCATAGGTTTTTACACTAAAACAAGTTTGATGTTAAACATATGAAAAAGCCAGAGAAAGCCTTTACCCGCCAAATTTTTAACGCTTATTATCTCGAAAACGAGTTCAGCAACCTATTAATTTTTCAAGCTTATCTTATACCTTCACCTATGATCTATCCATCAAATACATAAATTTAGATACCTTGTTATTTTCAAACTGACCAGCAAACATCCTTAAAATACAAGTAACGAAATACAATCCAAAATGTGAGTGAGTAGTTGAGTTGTTGTTTTAGTCATTGCGACACTATAAAGGTTATATAAAGGCGATGGACATAAAAAGGGATGATACATATACATGAAATGAAGATGGGAAATATGCGGATGGGAAGCAAAGGCACAGTTAGTGTGGGGAGGAGTAGTGGGTAGGGGCGGACCTATATAATGCACTATTAGGTAGTCCACAAAGGGATCTATCACGTGCATGAAGCGTGGTACTCTAAACACGTTGGCCCACTTAGGTCGGCGGTCAGGCTTTCCAATTTATTTATCCGACAACCCACACGGAATTGGGCCATCCTTTCAGCCATCTAAGGTACACATTCGGTCGCTCTGTAAGCAGAGGACGAACCCAATGTCAGAATCCCACGACCCTTTGTCGCCTCTTAGGCCAATCTGACTCTGATGCTTGTCTATTCGCAACCCGAGCCCCCGCACGTGTGTACAGTCCAAAATGAAATAGTACCAAAAAAAGAAGTGGAATATAGTAAGAATGTACATGATAGTCAAATAATTTACCGGTTACATTTGTATTTGTAGCCGAAAACAATCTACGATTAAAAAGAAAAACATGACTGTTAAATTTTGTTAAATCCGACTTAACAGAAAAGTGTACTTTATGACATTGAAATATACAAACTAATATGTTTTAACCAAAATAAGACCAAGTTTATATAATGATACATACGTAAATCCCAATTACAGCATTTTAAAAACATGGCGGCGGACAGAAATGGATTTGCCACTGCTGATTATGCTGTATTTGGAGCAACTATTTTCATATCTCTATCTATTGGCATTTACTATGCCCTCACTGGCGGAAAACAAAGATCTACCATGGAGTACATCGTCGGAAACCGGAAGCTGAAAGTGATTCCTGTTGCCTTGTCATTGATGGTCTCTTTTGAGTCGTCCATTATGATGCTGGGATTTCCTGCTGAGATCTACTCATATGGAACTATGTATTGGATTGCAGGTTTTGGAGTTTTGCTGTCGGTAGCTATGGCAACGAGGACTGTTGTTCCACTTTGTCATCCATTAGGAATCAAAAGTGTTAATGAGGTACATGTAGTTTAATTAAATAGATTTGAAAATAAAATATGCAGATTACTCTTTGTAAGGAGGAAAAACTAATATTCTAAATTTAATATTCATAAAGTCGAAATAAGTTATAGCAATTCATTATTTGCAGTATTCCAAATGTTTACATTTTCAAGTTGCTGAATTATGTATTTCTTATTAAAGGACACAAATTTTAAACGAAGGCAGATAGATAAAAGTATACTTTTCTGTAAAATGGTGTGAACAAAATGGTAGACACTAGTTAAACTGATTTTAAATCCTCCACATTTGTTTTCTTTGTTTTAGTACTATGATCTTCGCTACAAGGGCAGATCCGTACGTTTACTTGGATCATCTTTATGTATATTATACAACGTAGGTACAAATATATATAAAGATATGCTATATAATGTATAAATAAAGTCGATGCATTATAAAAAAATGTATCAAACATACCAAGTTAATGAATAATGTTCCCAAACTTGATATAAGTGGTTTGTAAAATTATCATAAATCTACTTTACTTTTGACATAACTTTTACATACATTTCCAAACTAAATGTTTATACCCAGTTCTGTATTTGTATATTCAGACTTTAATATAAATCGTTATTTTTGTTTTGTTTTCAATTAATATAATTTCAAATTAAATATGATTTTAAACCCTTCAATTTTTCCTTCTAGATCTTTTACTTGGGAGTTGTACTTTTTGGACCAGGAATAGCGTTAGCAGCAGGTATATTATTTGTAGAGTTTAAAGACGCACATACAACTAGAATTGAAGTCTAGTATTTCTTATAAAACAATATATTGAATCTGATTTGTACGAAAGCCCAGAAAACTCATTCGATATTCGAGATTCGGAATTCAAAATTCAATATACTTATAACCAATCAGATTGCTCGTTTTATAATCCTGTACCAATCAAAATAGTTCTTTTTGAAGGCTAATTATCGAAGTTTGGGATTCAAAATTGCAATAGTTTCAAAACCGCGAAAAATTATAACACGCGAACATAAATTACGTAAATAGTATAATGTACAGTACATACCTTCATATAAATAATCACAAAATTTGACTTCTGCGTAAAAAGGACTTCCATGTTGTTTGAAATCCGCTTTGGCTCTCGCAAAATAAACCAAAAAAACTCATTCGATATATTGAATTTCGAATCTCGTGTGAGCCTTTTGGGCTTTCGTATTACGATTTGTGCTAATGTTTAAATGCTTATAAGTATAAAAAAAAATATTTTGTTATGACTCCTTTAGAAATTACATATTTTTACCGAAAAAAACATGGCCCACTTCAATCTAAAGTTTCGGTCCATTTTTTCGATATAGAACTACAATAATTCAGTGTTTAAAATGTGCGAGTTAATGAGGTATATTGGTTACATGTAATTTGAATTTGCCAATTATGAAAAAAAAATACTAGTAGCACTGACATCTGTGTAGATTTACTATCATTAGTGATGGACAAACATTTAACCATTTTATTTATCGGCATTTTAAAGACATAGAACATATCAATTTCGCAATTTTTTACATTGAATAAAAATTACATATATTAAAAATATACTATCTAAAACTTACCTTTACCCACATAAAAACTCAATGTTTTGCAGTTTTCTATAAAATAAACTTATTTCAATTATTGGTGTTGATTAAGTATTGTCCATCATAAATATTTACTTTTGGTAAACTGGGTACTGTTAAACTGAGAAACGAAATGTAACCAAACGAGGCGAAGAGAAAACGAAATCGGTAAATTAAGAAAAACAACTCGTGTCGGCTAAAATCGAATCAGTGTTCTTGTTTTACCAGTTCGCTCGATTTCGGTTCCTTTCTTTACAGATTTCGGTTGCTTATTTTACTGTTTACGTTTCCTTCTTTACCGATATCGTTTTTGTTCCGCTCCGTTTCGTTTGGTTACTTTTCGTTTCTCAGTTTACCGGCACCCGTAAATGTTTACATTCTATAATTAGTTTGTCCTCTTTTTTGACACTGCGTTTTTTCTTCAGTTTTCTGTCGAAAAGAATACTTTCTGGTATGTTTTTTAATATTTAACAAGTTCTTCAAAGGTTTTACAATGTATTCTTCAAATAGTGTGAATTTCATAATTTTTTAAAAATTGCCAAAATGATAGGTTCTATGTCTTTAAATTAAAAGAATACATCCGTGTGAGAAAAAAATGTTCATTATTGTAAACGAACTGTGACGCGCTAAAATTATTTATACTGCGATTGTAAGATTTTCATTTTGTGTACTAGTAATTAAACCGAGGGAATTCCGAAATATTGATTTATATTTTATAATGATATAAAGAAGCTGTTTACTTTGTACAGAAATGTACTCGTACATTACTATGAAATGTCCATAAATACAGATAGTAGTACTAGAATTAGTTATGACAATATTCAAAAATACAAAAGACAAAATATTTCAATCTTATCACATGTATTTAAAACGTGTCTTTGTTTCCAACAAATGTTAATTTGTCAAAATTTCATTACAAATCTTAGGCTGGCAACCATTTGGCTAGAATGCCTTTTATAAGTATTCAATACACGAAACCCACGTCAAACATGCAAGTAACTGTTTGTTTTGCCTAGAACTTTGATTAAATATTTCATTCCTTTCTAGGGTGGAATTAAAGCAGTAGTATGGACTGATGTTTTTCAATGTTTGATGATGTTCATTGGTATGGTGTCGATCATTATTGTGGTAAATGCACCCTGTTTAACATTGAAAAGATAATGTAATTTATGTATAGGTTTTAAGAAAGAAGCAAAGGGGTATGAGAGGGGTAATCAAACATCATTATACCGAAAAGACAAAGACACACCAAACAAAAACATATATAACAACTAAACCGCATGTAGCAACGTGAACTCGAAACGAGAGTGAACTCAAGTGTTCCAGAAAAGTAAGCAGTTCCTGCTATTTATAATAGCATACCCGTCACGTAAACATATTCGCTTCTTGCTCATGGCAAGACCAGGCCCATAGTTTTGAGTGTTGCATGGTGGTGTAGCTAAAAATATCTTCAAGCTGTTTGATGTGTTCATATTGAATAGGCAAATACATGTAATTGTAACAAAGTCACATAAATCACATAAAATGTTTATCACCATTCAAAAATTTATCAGAAAATCAAACAAATTCGAAACTAATAATACAACACAATTGCAAAAAAAACATGCAAGCGTTAAATTACCAAGCTCCAATGATCAATCTAAAATATCCAAAAAGGTCAAAATACCCCCACCCAAAAAAAGAAAAAAAAACAAAAAAAAAAACAAAGAAATTTAAGATTGCAATGTTCATGACTTAGGACAGAAATATCGAAATAATGGTTTTTGAAATGACACCTTCCTTGTCTATTGTGAACTCATGGTCAGTAATTTTAAAAAAATATATAAAAAAAGTCATTTGATTAAAGAACAAATTAGAGGTCTTTCCATTACGTTTGTAAGTGTTAAGTGTGTGTTTCTAATGAACTGCCACTCCTGTTGCTTTGCACCCAAACCAATCTTTTTCTTGAGAAATGACATAAAACATTATTTTGAATCATCGCAAATTGATGCTGTTTTCCTACTGATCACTAAAAGTAAACATGTTTACTACATCATTTGTATCGGTTTAAAAAAAAAATTGGCACATAACGCATTTTACGATATGTTTGGTCTCCATTTTGAAACCAATCAACCGTAACATGTACATCTTTGGGCTCAAATTGTAGGTCTTTTAATTTTTATTCAAGTGACCTATGTTTCATTCATCTTCTGCAACCGCTAAAAAAGTTAAAAACCAAAAACCATTTTAAAAATACAAAACAAGGACAATAACTTACAAAACCCCCCCAATTTTACGTTTTCAAACTTGACACATTTTTAAAATAGATTTCAATGAGACGAACATTTTGCTTATGTATTTTCTGCTTCAATTAAGTACGGTTTACGTGTTATTCTACTCTGTGTCGGCCATTTTGAAAATGACTGCCCTTAACCAATCGACTTTAGTCATATGAAGATGGTTACAAAAAATCCATATTTGTACTATATTATATCTGACGTTTCAAAGTTTAGGGCATTATCGCACAGTTTTTAACTCTTTACATAAAAAGAGAAAAAAAATCTGACACATTGTCTGCTTCAACTTTCTATGGATTTTGGGTTCTATATTAAAACAAGATATCAATGGTGGACATTTTGAAAACGGTGGTTGACAATTTTTGTTGACCCCAGACATATAATTAAGACCCTGAAATCTACACGGAAGCCATGTTTCGTGGAAATCGAACTTCTTTGGTGTTATCGACACTTAACGTTAAAAATACGTGATTTTGAAGAGATAATTACTTCCTTGAAACGATATGTCAAGACAC
>CAXARO010000672.1:0-58287 GCA_963971305.1 Arcuatula senhousia | reverse complement strand
CTGAACCTTTTCTTTCCCCTTGCATTTTTAAGGTCTTTCCCTTTCCAAGGGAAGACCTTATTGTATTTCTTCTGATTATTATTATTATTTTCTTTCTTCCGCCGTTTCGCCAAATTTCAACTTTGAGAAGTACGCGACATGTCGCAAAGATACTTGGTATACTTTATCGGTCTATGTTTGTCGTTTCAGAAAAAACACTTGGGTACCGTACCATTTTACGTATAAGAGTTATGCCCCTTTTAGCTATAAAGTTTGTGGAATCTTCTCCTCCTAAACCATAATAGGTACCAACTTTATTCCTTTTGCATTCAGAAGAGTAACTCTTGAACTTGTGCAGGGTCAATTTTCATATTGGTATATTTACCAATACAGGAGTTATTCCCCTTTAAACTTTGACTTTTTTAGTATTAAAATTCTAAAATCAACATTTCTTAAGATATTTCAATGAAACTTAGTATACAAGGTCATTGACCCCTAAGGACCAAAATTAGGTCAAGGTCAAAGGTCAAGGTCATTATTTGTAAATTTTCAAAAAATGAGTCTTTTTTCATTGCAAAATAGCTCAAATAAAATGTAACCCTTTTTGGAATTTTTTTTCCATTATATGATGTGATTATGTCTTCTTAATTGAACCCAAAAAAATTTTTGGAAAAATATGAAAAAATGGTGTCGCGACATGGATTTTAGTGAAAATTAGACCGTATCACTATACTTAGCCATTATATGACCTTGAAACATTTTTCAAGGTCAAATCAACTTACTTTTACTATTCCAACCTGTTTCAATGATTAAAACTATTCAAATGTCAGAAATAAGGAAGTTGACATGCCACGCCCCCTTTTTTTGAAAATTTGGAAATTTGCCATTTTTGACAAAAAAATATTATTTTTTGGTAAATACACCTTATTTGACCATAATTAGATGATATCAACCATAAAAACCCAGAAAAAGTCCCATCTGCCCTCTTTTTTAAGGTCTTTCCCTTTCCAAGGGAAGACCTTATTGTATTTCTTCTGATTATTATTATTATTTTCTTTCTTCCGCCGTTTCGCCAAATTTCAACTTTGAGAAGTACGCGACATGTCGCAAAGATACTTGGTATACTTTATCGGTCTATGTTTGTCGTTTCAGAAAAAACACTTGGGTACCGTACCATTTTACGTATAAGAGTTATGCCCCTTTTAGCTCTAAAGTTTGTGGAATCTTCTCCTCCTAAACCATAATAGGTACCAACTTTATTCCTTTTGCATTCAGAAGAGTAACTCTTGAACTTGTGCAGGGTCAATTTTCATATTGGTATATTTACCAATACAGGAGTTATTCCCCTTTAAACTTTGACTTTTTTAGTATTAAAATTCTAAAATCAACATTTCTTAAGATATTTCAATGAAACTTAGTATACAAGGTCATTGACCCCTAAGGACCAAAATTAGGTCAAGGTCAAAGGTCAAGGTCATTATTTGTAAATTTTCAAAAAATGAGTCTTTTTTCATTGCAAAATAGCTCAAATAAAATGTAACCCTTTTTGGAATTTTTTTTCCATTATATGATGTGATTATGTCTTCTTAATTGAACCCAAAAAAATTTTTGGAAAAATATGAAAAAATGGTGTCGCGACATGGATTTTAGTGAAAATTAGACCGTATCACTATACTTAGCCATTATATGACCTTGAAACATTTTTCAAGGTCAAATCAACTTACTTTTACTATTCCAACCTGTTTCAATGATTAAAACTATTCAAATGTCAGAAATAAGGAAGTTGACATGCCACGCCCCCTTTTTTTGAAAATTTGGAAATTTGCCATTTTTGACAAAAAAATATTATTTTTTGGTAAATACACCTTATTTGACCATAATTAGATGATATCAACCATAAAAACCCAGAAAAAGTCCCATCTGCCCTCTTTTTTAAGGTCTTTCCCTTTCCAAGGGAAGACCTTATTGTATTTCTTCTGATTATTAAGGTCTTTCCCTTTCCAAGGGAAGACCTTATTGTATTTCTTCTGATTATTATTATTATTTTCTTTCTTCCGCCGTTTCGCCAAATTTCAACTTTGAGAAGTACGCGACATGTCGCAATGATACTTGGTATACTTTATCGGTCTATGTTTGTCGTTTCAGAAAAAACACTTGGGTACCGTACCATTTTACATATAAGAGTTATGCCCCTTTTAGCTCTAAAGTTTGTGGAATCTTCTCCTCCTAAACCATAAGAGGTACCAACTTTATTCCTTTTGCATTCAGAAGAGTAACTCTTGAACTTGTGCAGGGTCAATTTTCATATTGGTATATTTACCAATACAGGAGTTATTCCCCTTTAAACTTTGACTTTTTTAGCATTAAAATTCTAAAATCAACATTTCTTAAGATATTTCAATGAAACTTGGTATACAAGGTCATTGACCCCTAAGGATCAAAATTAGGTCAAGGTCAAAGGTCAAGGTCATCATTTGTAAATTTTCAAAAAATGAGTCTTTTTTCATTGCGAAATAGCTCAAATAAAATGTAACCCTTTTTAGAATTTTTTTTCCATTATATGATGTGATTATATCTTCTTAGTTGAACACAAAAAAAATTTTTAAAAAATATTGAAAAATGGTGTCACGACATGGATTTTTGTGAAAATTAGACCGTATCACCATACTTAGCCATTGTATGACCTTGAAACATTTTTCAAGGTCAAATCAACTTACTTTCACTATTCCATCCTGTTTCAATGATTAAAACTGTTCAAATGTCAGAAATAAGGAAGTTGACATGCCACGCCCCCTTTTTTTGAAAATTTGGAAATTTGCCATTTTTGACAAAAAAATGTTATTTTTGGGTAAATTCACCTTAGTTGACCATAATTAGATGATATCAACCCTAAAAACCCAGAAAAAGTCCCATCTGCCCTCTTTTTTAAGGTCTTTCCCTTTCCAAGGGAAGACCTTATTGTATTTCTTCTGATTATTATTATTATTTTCTTTCTTCCGCCGTTTCGCCAAATTTCAACTTTGAGAAGTACGCGACATGTCGCAATGATACTTGGTATACTTTATCGGTCTATGTTTGTCGTTTCAGAAAAAACACTTGGGTACCGTACCATTTTACATATAAGAGTTATGCCCCTTTTAGCTCTAAAGTTTGTGGAATCTTCTCCTCCTAAACCATAAGAGGTACCAACTTTATTCCTTTTGCATTCAGAAGAGTAACTCTTGAACTTGTGCAGGGTCAATTTTCATATTGGTATATTTACCAATACAGGAGTTATTCCCCTTTAAACTTTGACTTTTTTAGCATTAAAATTCTAAAATCAACATTTCTTAAGATATTTCAATGAAACTTGGTATACAAGGTCATTGACCCCTAAGGATCAAAATTAGGTCAAGGTCAAAGGTCAAGGTCATCATTTGTAAATTTTCAAAAAATGAGTCTTTTTTCATTGCGAAATAGCTCAAATAAAATGTAACCCTTTTTAGAATTTTTTTTCCATTATATGATGTGATTATATCTTCTTAGTTGAACACAAAAAAAATTTTGAAAAAATATTGAAAAATGGTGTCACGACATGGATTTTTGTGAAAATTAGACCGTATCACCATACTTAGCCATTGTATGACCTTGAAACATTTTTCAAGGTCAAATCAACTTACTTTCACTATTCCATCCTGTTTCAATGATTAAAACTGTTCAAATGTCAGAAATAAGGAAGTTGACATGCCACGCCCCCTTTTTTTGAAAATTTGGAAATTTGCCATTTTTGACAAAAAAATGTTATTTTTGGGTAAATTCACCTTAGTTGACCATAATTAGATGATATCAACCCTAAAAACCCAGAAAAAGTCCCATCTGCCCTCTTTTTTAAGGTCTTTCCCTTTCCAAGGGAAGACCTTATTGTATTTCTTCTGATTATTATTATTATTTTCTTTCTTCCGCCGTTTCGCCAAATTTCAACTTTGAGAAGTACGCGACATGTCGCAATGATACTTGGTATACTTTATCGGTCTATGTTTGTCGTTTCAGAAAAAACACTTGGGTACCGTACCATTTTACATATAAGAGTTATGCCCCTTTTAGCTCTAAAGTTTGTGGAATCTTCTCCTCCTAAACCATAAGAGGTACCAACTTTATTCCTTTTGCATTCAGAAGAGTAACTCTTGAACTTGTGCAGGGTCAATTTTCATATTGGTATATTTACCAATACAGGAGTTATTCCCCTTTAAACTTTGACTTTTTTAGCATTAAAATTCTAAAATCAACATTTCTTAAGATATTTCAATGAAACTTGGTATACAAGGTCATTGACCCCTAAGGATCAAAATTAGGTCAAGGTCAAAGGTCAAGGTCATCATTTGTAAATTTTCAAAAAATGAGTCTTTTTTCATTGCGAAATAGCTCAAATAAAATGTAACCCTTTTTAGAATTTTTTTTCCATTATATGATGTGATTATATCTTCTTAGTTGAACACAAAAAAAATTTTGAAAAAATATTGAAAAATGGTGTCACGACATGGATTTTTGTGAAAATTAGACCGTATCACCATACTTAGCCATTGTATGACCTTGAAACATTTTTCAAGGTCAAATCAACTTACTTTCACTATTCCATCCTGTTTCAATGATTAAAACTGTTCAAATGTCAGAAATAAGGAAGTTGACATGCCACGCCCCCTTTTTTTGAAAATTTGGAAATTTGCCATTTTTGACAAAAAAATGTTATTTTTGGGTAAATTCACCTTAGTTGACCATAATTAGATGATATCAACCCTAAAAACCCAGAAAAAGTCCCATCTGCCCTCTTTTTTAAGGTCTTTCCCTTTCCAAGGGAAGACCTTATTGTATTTCTTCTGATTATTATTATTATTTTCTTTCTTCCGCCGTTTCGCCAAATTTCAACTTTGAGAAGTACGCGACATGTCGCAATGATACTTGGTATACTTTATCGGTCTATGTTTGTCGTTTCAGAAAAAACACTTGGGTACCGTACCATTTTACATATAAGAGTTATGCCCCTTTTAGCTCTAAAGTTTGTGGAATCTTCTCCTCCTAAACCATAAGAGGTACCAACTTTATTCCTTTTGCATTCAGAAGAGTAACTCTTGAACTTGTGCAGGGTCAATTTTCATATTGGTATATTTACCAATACAGGAGTTATTCCCCTTTAAACTTTGACTTTTTTAGCATTAAAATTCTAAAATCAACATTTCTTAAGATATTTCAATGAAACTTGGTATACAAGGTCATTGACCCCTAAGGATCAAAATTAGGTCAAGGTCAAAGGTCAAGGTCATCATTTGTAAATTTTCAAAAAATGAGTCTTTTTTCATTGCGAAATAGCTCAAATAAAATGTAACCCTTTTTAGAATTTTTTTTCCATTATATGATGTGATTATATCTTCTTAGTTGAACACAAAAAAAATTTTAAAAAAATATTGAAAAATGGTGTCACGACATGGATTTTTGTGAAAATTAGACCGTATCACCATACTTAGCCATTGTATGACCTTGAAACATTTTTCAAGGTCAAATCAACTTACTTTCACTATTCCATCCTGTTTCAATGATTAAAACTGTTCAAATGTCAGAAATAAGGAAGTTGACATGCCACGCCCCCTTTTTTTGAAAATTTGGAAATTTGCCATTTTTGACAAAAAAATGTTATTTTTGGGTAAATTCACCTTAGTTGACCATAATTAGATGATATCAACCCTAAAAACCCAGAAAAAGTCCCATCTGCCCTCTTTTTTAAGGTCTTTCCCTTTCCAAGGGAAGACCTTATTGTATTTCTTCTGATTATTATTATTATTTTCTTTCTTCCGCCGTTTCGCCAAATTTCAACTTTGAGAAGTACGCGACATGTCGCAATGATACTTGGTATACTTTATCGGTCTATGTTTGTCGTTTCAGAAAAAACACTTGGGTACCGTACCATTTTACATATAAGAGTTATGCCCCTTTTAGCTCTAAAGTTTGTGGAATCTTCTCCTCCTAAACCATAAGAGGTACCAACTTTATTCCTTTTGCATTCAGAAGAGTAACTCTTGAACTTGTGCAGGGTCAATTTTCATATTGGTATATTTACCAATACAGGAGTTATTCCCCTTTAAACTTTGACTTTTTTAGCATTAAAATTCTAAAATCAACATTTCTTAAGATATTTCAATGAAACTTGGTATACAAGGTCATTGACCCCTAAGGATCAAAATTAGGTCAAGGTCAAAGGTCAAGGTCATCATTTGTAAATTTTCAAAAAATGAGTCTTTTTTCATTGCGAAATAGCTCAAATAAAATGTAACCCTTTTTAGAATTTTTTTTCCATTATATGATGTGATTATATCTTCTTAGTTGAACACAAAAAAAATTTTGAAAAAATATTGAAAAATGGTGTCACGACATGGATTTTTGTGAAAATTAGACCGTATCACCATACTTAGCCATTGTATGACCTTGAAACATTTTTCAAGGTCAAATCAACTTACTTTCACTATTCCATCCTGTTTCAATGATTAAAACTGTTCAAATGTCAGAAATAAGGAAGTTGACATGCCACGCCCCCTTTTTTTGAAAATTTGGAAATTTGCCATTTTTGACAAAAAAATGTTATTTTTGGGTAAATTCACCTTAGTTGACCATAATTAGATGATATCAACCCTAAAAACCCAGAAAAAGTCCCATCTGCCCTCTTTTTTAAGGTCTTTCCCTTTCCAAGGGAAGACCTTATTGTATTTCTTCTGATTATTATTATTATTTTCTTTCTTCCGCCGTTTCGCCAAATTTCAACTTTGAGAAGTACGCGACATGTCGCAATGATACTTGGTATACTTTATCGGTCTATGTTTGTCGTTTCAGAAAAAACACTTGGGTACCGTACCATTTTACATATAAGAGTTATGCCCCTTTTAGCTCTAAAGTTTGTGGAATCTTCTCCTCCTAAACCATAAGAGGTACCAACTTTATTCCTTTTGCATTCAGAAGAGTAACTCTTGAACTTGTGCAGGGTCAATTTTCATATTGGTATATTTACCAATACAGGAGTTATTCCCCTTTAAACTTTGACTTTTTTAGCATTAAAATTCTAAAATCAACATTTCTTAAGATATTTCAATGAAACTTGGTATACAAGGTCATTGACCCCTAAGGATCAAAATTAGGTCAAGGTCAAAGGTCAAGGTCATCATTTGTAAATTTTCAAAAAATGAGTCTTTTTTCATTGCGAAATAGCTCAAATAAAATGTAACCCTTTTTAGAATTTTTTTTCCATTATATGATGTGATTATATCTTCTTAGTTGAACACAAAAAAAATTTTGAAAAAATATTGAAAAATGGTGTCACGACATGGATTTTTGTGAAAATTAGACCGTATCACCATACTTAGCCATTGTATGACCTTGAAACATTTTTCAAGGTCAAATCAACTTACTTTCACTATTCCATCCTGTTTCAATGATTAAAACTGTTCAAATGTCAGAAATAAGGAAGTTGACATGCCACGCCCCCTTTTTTTGAAAATTTGGAAATTTGCCATTTTTGACAAAAAAATGTTATTTTTGGGTAAATTCACCTTAGTTGACCATAATTAGATGATATCAACCCTAAAAACCCAGAAAAAGTCCCATCTGCCCTCTTTTTTAAGGTCTTTCCCTTTCCAAGGGAAGACCTTATTGTATTTCTTCTGATTATTATTATTATTTTCTTTCTTCCGCCGTTTCGCCAAATTTCAACTTTGAGAAGTACGCGACATGTCGCAATGATACTTGGTATACTTTATCGGTCTATGTTTGTCGTTTCAGAAAAAACACTTGGGTACCGTACCATTTTACATATAAGAGTTATGCCCCTTTTAGCTCTAAAGTTTGTGGAATCTTCTCCTCCTAAACCATAAGAGGTACCAACTTTATTCCTTTTGCATTCAGAAGAGTAACTCTTGAACTTGTGCAGGGTCAATTTTCATATTGGTATATTTACCAATACAGGAGTTATTCCCCTTTAAACTTTGACTTTTTTAGCATTAAAATACCCGGTTCCCAAATTTCCCTTTTTTGCTTATATAAGCAAACACCTGAAAGGATACATTTTTCATCTTTTTATAAAAAGACAGCCCTCTCCATCCTCTAACTTTTTATTACCTGCGCTAAATGCTTTTAAAGAAAATATCGAGTCCTAGTCAAATTGTTGCCTAGTGGATGAAATTTTCATGCAAAAAAAAAAAAAATGTCTCATAGTTTGCACTGGTAAGAGAAAAGGATACTTTAGAAAATCATTTTTAGGTTTCAATATTTACCTGAACTTATTTGGTCTCATTTAAGGACGACATGCATAGATTTTTTTCAACCTTACTTTTTCCATAAGTTTAAAGCAATAGGTAGATTTAAAGCTAACATAAATATTCTATTCACTACTCAAATAAGAACTCCCTATGAATGATTATCTATGAAAGAAATCTTTATTTCGGTGATTTCATCTACTGTGACCTTAAATCTTCTATTTAATAAAAATTAATTACATTTAGCGTAAAACGTGTTTTGGCAACAAAACCGCCATAAGGAAATGTGATATCAATTCAGAAGTAATAAATACCGTTATGGTCAACATATTTTAAAATGGCCGTTTAGATTTTTCGTTTAAAGACAGGAACTGGTGTTCCGAAATCCGACTAGAATTTCCACATTTTGGGACATGGTTCTGTCTCCAGTTATTTAGTAATTCAAACAGCTAGCTAGCTCTGGCACTTATGTGTCATTGGTTTGGCGATCTATGGTAAATAGAGAGTATTTTTACGCAGCCTCTGCAGAAACTATATAGCCTATGATCACGACTATAATCACCCATTATCAGTAGTGGAACCAAGATTAAATTACCACGTTATTCTCTATTAAAACCAGAGGTTTGACACCATATTTTTGAGATAATTTACTTGACTTTCAGTACTAATCCACTCTTTTGGTACATGAAACGTAATGCAAATGGTTAACAGAATAAGAAACAATTGTGCATGCTCTGGTATAACAGATCAGTTCTGATTATTATATACTCATCATAAGAAGTTGTATAACTTTCAAGGTTAGGAAAAATTATTTGATATTGCGTCTTTCTTAAGCAATTTCAAAACTTAGGAAAGGGAAAGACCTAACAATTCTTTCCGAAGAATTGTCCTTTAATTATTATTATTTTCTTTCTTCCGCCGTTTCGCCAAATTTCAACTTTGAGAAGTACGCGACATGTCGCAAAGATACTTGGTATACTTTATCGGTCTATGTTTGTCGTTTCAGAAAAAACACTTGGGTACCGTACCATTTTACGTATAAGAGTTATGCCCCTTTTAGCTATAAAGTTTGTGGAATCTTCTCCTCCTAAACCATAATAGGTACCAACTTTATTCCTTTTGCATTCAGAAGAGTAACTCTTGAACTTGTGCAGGGTCAATTTTCATATTGGTATATTTACCAATACAGGAGTTATTCCCCTTTAAACTTTGACTTTTTTAGTATTAAAATTCTAAAATCAACATTTCTTAAGATATTTCAATGAAACTTAGTATACAAGGTCATTGACCCCTAAGGACCAAAATTAGGTCAAGGTCAAAGGTCAAGGTCATTATTTGTAAATTTTCAAAAAATGAGTCTTTTTTCATTGCAAAATAGCTCAAATAAAATGTAACCCTTTTTGGAATTTTTTTTCCATTATATGATGTGATTATGTCTTCTTAATTGAACCCAAAAAAATTTTTGGAAAAATATGAAAAAATGGTGTCGCGACATGGATTTTAGTGAAAATTAGACCGTATCACTATACTTAGCCATTATATGACCTTGAAACATTTTTCAAGGTCAAATCAACTTACTTTTACTATTCCAACCTGTTTCAATGATTAAAACTATTCAAATGTCAGAAATAAGGAAGTTGACATGCCACGCCCCCTTTTTTTGAAAATTTGGAAATTTGCCATTTTTGACAAAAAAATATTATTTTTTGGTAAATACACCTTATTTGACCATAATTAGATGATATCAACCATAAAAACCCAGAAAAAGTCCCATCTGCCCTCTTTTTTAAGGTCTTTCCCTTTCCAAGGGAAGACCTTATTGTATTTCTTCTGATTATTAAGGTCTTTCCCTTTCCAAGGGAAGACCTTATTGTATTTCTTCTGATTATTATTATTATTTTCTTTCTTCCGCCGTTTCGCCAAATTTCAACTTTGAGAAGTACGCGACATGTCGCAATGATACTTGGTATACTTTATCGGTCTATGTTTGTCGTTTCAGAAAAAACACTTGGGTACCGTACCATTTTACATATAAGAGTTATGCCCCTTTTAGCTCTAAAGTTTGTGGAATCTTCTCCTCCTAAACCATAAGAGGTACCAACTTTATTCCTTTTGCATTCAGAAGAGTAACTCTTGAACTTGTGCAGGGTCAATTTTCATATTGGTATATTTACCAATACAGGAGTTATTCCCCTTTAAACTTTGACTTTTTTAGCATTAAAATTCTAAAATCAACATTTCTTAAGATATTTCAATGAAACTTGGTATACAAGGTCATTGACCCCTAAGGATCAAAATTAGGTCAAAGTCAAAGGTCAAGGTCATCATTTGTAAATTTTCAAAAAATGAGTCTTTTTTCATTGCGAAATAGCTCAAATAAAATGTAACCCTTTTTAGAATTTTTTTTCCATTATATGATGTGATTATATCTTCTTAGTTGAACACAAAAAAAATTTTGAAAAAATATTGAAAAATGGTGTCACGACATGGATTTTTGTGAAAATTAGACCGTATCACCATACTTAGCCATTGTATGACCTTGAAACATTTTTCAAGGTCAAATCAACTTACTTTCACTATTCCATCCTGTTTCAATGATTAAAACTGTTCAAATGTCAGAAATAAGGAAGTTGACATGCCACGCCCCCTTTTTTTGAAAATTTGGAAATTTGCCATTTTTGACAAAAAAATGTTATTTTTGGGTAAATTCACCTTAGTTGACCATAATTAGATGATATCAACCCTAAAAACCAAGAAAAAGTCCCATCTGCCCTCTTTTTTAAGGTCTTTCCCTTTCCAAGGGAAGACCTTATTGTATTTCTTCTGATTATTATTAAGGTCTTTCCCTTTCCAAGGGAAGACCTTATTGTATTTCTTCTGATTATTATTATTATTTTCTTTCTTCCGCCGTTTCGCCAAATTTCAACTTTGAGAAGTACGCGACATGTCGCAATGATACTTGGTATACTTTATCGGTCTATGTTTGTCGTTTCAGAAAAAACACTTGGGTACCGTACCATTTTACATATAAGAGTTATGCCCCTTTTAGCTCTAAAGTTTGTGGAATCTTCTCCTCCTAAACCATAAGAGGTACCAACTTTATTCCTTTTGCATTCAGAAGAGTAACTCTTGAACTTGTGCAGGGTCAATTTTCATATTGGTATATTTACCAATACAGGAGTTATTCCCCTTTAAACTTTGACTTTTTTAGCATTAAAATGCTAAAATCAACATTTCTTAAGATATTTCAATGAAACTTGGTATACAAGGTCATTGACCCCTAAGGATCAAAATTAAGTCAAGGTCAAAGGTCAAGGTCATCATTTGTAAATTTTCAAAAAATGAGTCTTTTTTCATTGCGAAATAGCTCAAATAAAATGTAACCCTTTTTAGAATTTTTTTTCCATTATATGATGTGATTATATCTTCTTAGTTGAACACAAAAAAAATTTTGAAAAAATATTGAAAAATGGTGTCACGACATGGATTTTTGTGAAAATTAGACCGTATCACCATACTTAGCCATTGTATGACCTTGAAACATTTTTCAAGGTCAAATCAACTTACTTTCACTATTCCATCCTGTTTCAATGATTAAAACTGTTCAAATGTCAGAAATAAGGAAGTTGACATGCCACGCCCCCTTTTTTTGAAAATTTGGAAATTTGCCATTTTTGACAAAAAAATGTTATTTTTGGGTAAATTCACCTTAGTTGACCATAATTAGATGATATCAACCCTAAAAACCCAGAAAAAGTCCCATCTGCCCTCTTTTTTAAGGTCTTTCCCTTTCCAAGGGAAGACCTTATTGTATTTCTTCTGATTATTATTATTATTTTCTTTCTTCCGCCGTTTCGCCAAATTTCAACTTTGAGAAGTACGCGACATGTCGCAATGATACTTGGTATACTTTATCGGTCTATGTTTGTCGTTTCAGAAAAAACACTTGGGTACCGTACCATTTTACATATAAGAGTTATGCCCCTTTTAGCTCTAAAGTTTGTGGAATCTTCTCCTCCTAAACCATAAGAGGTACCAACTTTATTCCTTTTGCATTCAGAAGAGTAACTCTTGAACTTGTGCAGGGTCAATTTTCATATTGGTATATTTACCAATACAGGAGTTATTCCCCTTTAAACTTTGACTTTTTTAGCATTAAAATGCTAAAATCAACATTTCTTAAGATATTTCAATGAAACTTGGTATACAAGGTCATTGACCCCTAAGGATCAAAATTAAGTCAAGGTCAAAGGTCAAGGTCATCATTTGTAAATTTTCAAAAAATGAGTCTTTTTTCATTGCGAAATAGCTCAAATAAAATGTAACCCTTTTTAGAATTTTTTTTCCATTATATGATGTGATTATATCTTCTTAGTTGAACACAAAAAAAATTTTGAAAAAATATTGAAAAATGGTGTCACGACATGGATTTTTGTGAAAATTAGACCGTATCACCATACTTAGCCATTGTATGACCTTGAAACATTTTTCAAGGTCAAATCAACTTACTTTCACTATTCCATCCTGTTTCAATGATTAAAACTGTTCAAATGTCAGAAATAAGGAAGTTGACATGCCACGCCCCCTTTTTTTGAAAATTTGGAAATTTGCCATTTTTGACAAAAAAATGTTATTTTTGGGTAAATTCACCTTAGTTGACCATAATTAGATGATATCAACCCTAAAAACCCAGAAAAAGTCCCATCTGCCCTCTTTTTTAAGGTCTTTCCCTTTCCAAGGGAAGACCTTATTGTATTTCTTCTGATTATTATTATTATTTTCTTTCTTCCGCCGTTTCGCCAAATTTCAACTTTGAGAAGTACGCGACATGTCGCAATGATACTTGGTATACTTTATCGGTCTATGTTTGTCGTTTCAGAAAAAACACTTGGGTACCGTACCATTTTACATATAAGAGTTATGCCCCTTTTAGCTCTAAAGTTTGTGGAATCTTCTCCTCCTAAACCATAAGAGGTACCAACTTTATTCCTTTTGCATTCAGAAGAGTAACTCTTGAACTTGTGCAGGGTCAATTTTCATATTGGTATATTTACCAATACAGGAGTTATTCCCCTTTAAACTTTGACTTTTTTAGCATTAAAATGCTAAAATCAACATTTCTTAAGATATTTCAATGAAACTTGGTATACAAGGTCATTGACCCCTAAGGATCAAAATTAAGTCAAGGTCAAAGGTCAAGGTCATCATTTGTAAATTTTCAAAAAATGAGTCTTTTTTCATTGCGAAATAGCTCAAATAAAATGTAACCCTTTTTAGAATTTTTTTTCCATTATATGATGTGATTATATCTTCTTAGTTGAACACAAAAAAAATTTTGAAAAAATATTGAAAAATGGTGTCACGACATGGATTTTTGTGAAAATTAGACCGTATCACCATACTTAGCCATTGTATGACCTTGAAACATTTTTCAAGGTCAAATCAACTTACTTTCACTATTCCATCCTGTTTCAATGATTAAAACTGTTCAAATGTCAGAAATAAGGAAGTTGACATGCCACGCCCCCTTTTTTTGAAAATTTGGAAATTTGCCATTTTTGACAAAAAAATGTTATTTTTGGGTAAATTCACCTTAGTTGACCATAATTAGATGATATCAACCCTAAAAACCCAGAAAAAGTCCCATCTGCCCTCTTTTTTAAGGTCTTTCCCTTTCCAAGGGAAGACCTTATTGTATTTCTTCTGATTATTATTATTATTTTCTTTCTTCCGCCGTTTTGCCAAATTTCAACTTTGAGAAGTTCGCGACATGTCG
The DNA here is from genome assembly GCA_963971305.1 of Arcuatula senhousia. NCBI lineage: Eukaryota > Metazoa > Mollusca > Bivalvia > Mytilida > Mytilidae > Arcuatula > Arcuatula senhousia. The sequence continues at coordinate 44,262 of CAXARO010000672.1, read as the reverse complement.
CAATGATACTTGGTATACTTTATCGGTCTATGTTTGTCGTTTCAGAAAAAACACTTGGGTACCGTACCATTTTACATATAAGAGTTATGCCCCTTTTAGCTCTAAAGTTTGTGGAATCTTCTCCTCCTAAACCATAAGAGGTACCAACTTTATTCCTTTTGCATTCAGAAGAGTAACTCTTGAACTTGTGCAGGGTCAATTTTCATATTGGTATATTTACCAATACAGGAGTTATTCCCCTTTAAACTTTGACTTTTTTAGCATTAAAATGCTAAAATCAACATTTCTTAAGATATTTCAATGAAACTTGGTATACAAGGTCATTGACCCCTAAGGATCAAAATTAAGTCAAGGTCAAAGGTCAAGGTCATCATTTGTAAATTTTCAAAAAATGAGTCTTTTTTCATTGCGAAATAGCTCAAATAAAATGTAACCCTTTTTAGAATTTTTTTTCCATTATATGATGTGATTATATCTTCTTAGTTGAACACAAAAAAAATTTTGAAAAAATATTGAAAAATGGTGTCACGACATGGATTTTTGTGAAAATTAGACCGTATCACCATACTTAGCCATTGTATGACCTTGAAACATTTTTCAAGGTCAAATCAACTTACTTTCACTATTCCATCCTGTTTCAATGATTAAAACTGTTCAAATGTCAGAAATAAGGAAGTTGACATGCCACGCCCCCTTTTTTTGAAAATTTGGAAATTTGCCATTTTTGACAAAAAAATGTTATTTTTGGGTAAATTCACCTTAGTTGACCATAATTAGATGATATCAACCCTAAAAACCCAGAAAAAGTCCCATCTGCCCTCTTTTTTAAGGTCTTTCCCTTTCCAAGGGAAGACCTTATTGTATTTCTTCTGATTATTATTATTATTTTCTTTCTTCCGCCGTTTCGCCAAATTTCAACTTTGAGAAGTACGCGACATGTCGCAATGATACTTGGTATACTTTATCGGTCTATGTTTGTCGTTTCAGAAAAAACACTTGGGTACCGTACCATTTTACATATAAGAGTTATGCCCCTTTTAGCTCTAAAGTTTGTGGAATCTTCTCCTCCTAAACCATAAGAGGTACCAACTTTATTCCTTTTGCATTCAGAAGAGTAACTCTTGAACTTGTGCAGGGTCAATTTTCATATTGGTATATTTACCAATACAGGAGTTATTCCCCTTTAAACTTTGACTTTTTTAGCATTAAAATGCTAAAATCAACATTTCTTAAGATATTTCAATGAAACTTGGTATACAAGGTCATTGACCCCTAAGGATCAAAATTAAGTCAAGGTCAAAGGTCAAGGTCATCATTTGTAAATTTTCAAAAAATGAGTCTTTTTTCATTGCGAAATAGCTCAAATAAAATGTAACCCTTTTTAGAATTTTTTTTCCATTATATGATGTGATTATATCTTCTTAGTTGAACACAAAAAAAATTTTGAAAAAATATTGAAAAATGGTGTCACGACATGGATTTTTGTGAAAATTAGACCGTATCACCATACTTAGCCATTGTATGACCTTGAAACATTTTTCAAGGTCAAATCAACTTACTTTCACTATTCCATCCTGTTTCAATGATTAAAACTGTTCAAATGTCAGAAATAAGGAAGTTGACATGCCACGCCCCCTTTTTTTGAAAATTTGGAAATTTGCCATTTTTGACAAAAAAATGTTATTTTTGGGTAAATTCACCTTAGTTGACCATAATTAGATGATATCAACCCTAAAAACCCAGAAAAAGTCCCATCTGCCCTCTTTTTTAAGGTCTTTCCCTTTCCAAGGGAAGACCTTATTGTATTTCTTCTGATTATTATTATTATTTTCTTTCTTCCGCCGTTTCGCCAAATTTCAACTTTGAGAAGTACGCGACATGTCGCAATGATACTTGGTATACTTTATCGGTCTATGTTTGTCGTTTCAGAAAAAACACTTGGGTACCGTACCATTTTACATATAAGAGTTATGCCCCTTTTAGCTCTAAAGTTTGTGGAATCTTCTCCTCCTAAACCATAAGAGGTACCAACTTTATTCCTTTTGCATTCAGAAGAGTAACTCTTGAACTTGTGCAGGGTCAATTTTCATATTGGTATATTTACCAATACAGGAGTTATTCCCCTTTAAACTTTGACTTTTTTAGCATTAAAATGCTAAAATCAACATTTCTTAAGATATTTCAATGAAACTTGGTATACAAGGTCATTGACCCCTAAGGATCAAAATTAAGTCAAGGTCAAAGGTCAAGGTCATCATTTGTAAATTTTCAAAAAATGAGTCTTTTTTCATTGCGAAATAGCTCAAATAAAATGTAACCCTTTTTAGAATTTTTTTTCCATTATATGATGTGATTATATCTTCTTAGTTGAACACAAAAAAAATTTTGAAAAAATATTGAAAAATGGTGTCACGACATGGATTTTTGTGAAAATTAGACCGTATCACCATACTTAGCCATTGTATGACCTTGAAACATTTTTCAAGGTCAAATCAACTTACTTTCACTATTCCATCCTGTTTCAATGATTAAAACTGTTCAAATGTCAGAAATAAGGAAGTTGACATGCCACGCCCCCTTTTTTTGAAAATTTGGAAATTTGCCATTTTTGACAAAAAAATGTTATTTTTGGGTAAATTCACCTTAGTTGACCATAATTAGATGATATCAACCCTAAAAACCCAGAAAAAGTCCCATCTGCCCTCTTTTTTAAGGTCTTTCCCTTTCCAAGGGAAGACCTTATTGTATTTCTTCTGATTATTAAGGTCTTTCCCTTCCGTAGGAAAGACCTTATTGTATTCGTTAGGCCTATTATTATTATTATTATTTTTTTTTTTTTCTGCCGCTCGTGAGCAAAAAGTTTCTTGACCGATCTTAATGAAATTTGGCACACTTATTCAGCACTGCCAGGAATAGAAATGACTAAGGGCCTGACGCTAAATTATTTGTAGTTTCGGCGCAATAGCGCAAAACGCTGTTTACCCTTGTTATCAGGTGAGCTCAGAAACGGTAATAGTTATAAAGATTCTGTTTAGTGAAAATGGTAGCTTACATCCTGGTGATGATTTATCATGCAAAAAGAATGCTGTAATTTACTTCCTGGTTGCGCGCGTATGGCGCAAAGTTGGCGCAAAATGTAAAAATTGTCCGATTTTGATGAAATTTAGTTTCCAGGTAGATTTGAGGGTCCTGATAACGAATCTGTGGTCAAATTTTTTTTTGCGTTTACCATTGCCAAAATGGCGGTCGTCAAATGGTTTTTTACTTATAACTCGAAAACCGTTAGAGATAGTATAGACAATATATGAACAAAAAATGATCGTCTTGAAAAGACCTACAATTTGAGTCCAAGAAGTGCATGATTCGGTTGAGCGGTTACGAAATGGCGGCCGAAACAGGTTTTCGCGAAATACGTTTTTTGCCAATAACTTGAAAACGGTAAAAGATTGTATAATAGACATGTGTATAAAAAATGACCGTCTTGACAAGGCCTATCATTTAAGCCCAAGAAATACATGTAACGGTTGATTGGTTTCAAAATGGCGGCCAAAAACATTATCAAATGCATTATTTACTTGTCTATAACATTTAAACGGTTATAGATAATATAGTAAATATATATATATTTATTATCAGTAATTAAAGAGCTTGACTTTAAGACAAAGGTCAAAGGTCATAGGTCTATTTATGGGAAAGACCTCTCATTTGTTCTCTGAACAAATGGCACTTTAATTATTATTATTTTCTTTCTTCCGCCGTTTCGCCAAATTTCAACTTTGAGAAGTACGCGACATGTCGCAATGATACTTGGTATACTTTATCGGTCTATGTTTGTCGTTTCAGAAAAAACACTTGGGTACCGTACCATTTTACATATAAGAGTTATGCCCCTTTTAGCTCTAAAGTTTGTGGAATCTTCTCCTCCTAAACCATAAGAGGTACCAACTTTATTCCTTTTGCATTCAGAAGAGTAACTCTTGAACTTGTGCAGGGTCAATTTTCATATTGGTATATTTACCAATACAGGAGTTATTCCCCTTTAAACTTTGACTTTTTTAGCATTAAAATGCTAAAATCAACATTTCTTAAGATATTTCAATGAAACTTGGTATACAAGGTCATTGACCCCTAAGGATCAAAATTAAGTCAAGGTCAAAGGTCAAGGTCATCATTTGTAAATTTTCAAAAAATGAGTCTTTTTTCATTGCGAAATAGCTCAAATAAAATGTAACCCTTTTTAGAATTTTTTTTCCATTATATGATGTGATTATATCTTCTTAGTTGAACACAAAAAAAATTTTGAAAAAATATTGAAAAATGGTGTCACGACATGGATTTTTGTGAAAATTAGACCGTATCACCATACTTAGCCATTGTATGACCTTGAAACATTTTTCAAGGTCAAATCAACTTACTTTCACTATTCCATCCTGTTTCAATGATTAAAACTGTTCAAATGTCAGAAATAAGGAAGTTGACATGCCACGCCCCCTTTTTTTGAAAATTTGGAAATTTGCCATTTTTGACAAAAAAATGTTATTTTTGGGTAAATTCACCTTAGTTGACCATAATTAGATGATATCAACCCTAAAAACCCAGAAAAAGTCCCATCTGCCCTCTTTTTTAAGGTCTTTCCCTTTCCAAGGGAAGACCTTATTGTATTTCTTCTGATTATTATTATTATTTTCTTTCTTCCGCCGTTTCGCCAAATTTCAACTTTGAGAAGTACGCGACATGTCGCAATGATACTTGGTATACTTTATCGGTCTATGTTTGTCGTTTCAGAAAAAACACTTGGGTACCGTACCATTTTACATATAAGAGTTATGCCCCTTTTAGCTCTAAAGTTTGTGGAATCTTCTCCTCCTAAACCATAAGAGGTACCAACTTTATTCCTTTTGCATTCAGAAGAGTAACTCTTGAACTTGTGCAGGGTCAATTTTCATATTGGTATATTTACCAATACAGGAGTTATTCCCCTTTAAACTTTGACTTTTTTAGCATTAAAATGCTAAAATCAACATTTCTTAAGATATTTCAATGAAACTTGGTATACAAGGTCATTGACCCCTAAGGATCAAAATTAAGTCAAGGTCAAAGGTCAAGGTCATCATTTGTAAATTTTCAAAAAATGAGTCTTTTTTCATTGCGAAATAGCTCAAATAAAATGTAACCCTTTTTAGAATTTTTTTTCCATTATATGATGTGATTATATCTTCTTAGTTGAACACAAAAAAAATTTTGAAAAAATATTGAAAAATGGTGTCACGACATGGATTTTTGTGAAAATTAGACCGTATCACCATACTTAGCCATTGTATGACCTTGAAACATTTTTCAAGGTCAAATCAACTTACTTTCACTATTCCATCCTGTTTCAATGATTAAAACTGTTCAAATGTCAGAAATAAGGAAGTTGACATGCCACGCCCCCTTTTTTTGAAAATTTGGAAATTTGCCATTTTTGACAAAAAAATGTTATTTTTGGGTAAATTCACCTTAGTTGACCATAATTAGATGATATCAACCCTAAAAACCCAGAAAAAGTCCCATCTGCCCTCTTTTTTAAGGTCTTTCCCTTTCCAAGGGAAGACCTTATTGTATTTCTTCTGATTATTATTATTATTTTCTTTCTTCCGCCGTTTCGCCAAATTTCAACTTTGAGAAGTACGCGACATGTCGCAATGATACTTGGTATACTTTATCGGTCTATGTTTGTCGTTTCAGAAAAAACACTTGGGTACCGTACCATTTTACATATAAGAGTTATGCCCCTTTTAGCTCTAAAGTTTGTGGAATCTTCTCCTCCTAAACCATAAGAGGTACCAACTTTATTCCTTTTGCATTCAGAAGAGTAACTCTTGAACTTGTGCAGGGTCAATTTTCATATTGGTATATTTACCAATACAGGAGTTATTCCCCTTTAAACTTTGACTTTTTTAGCATTAAAATGCTAAAATCAACATTTCTTAAGATATTTCAATGAAACTTGGTATACAAGGTCATTGACCCCTAAGGATCAAAATTAAGTCAAGGTCAAAGGTCAAGGTCATCATTTGTAAATTTTCAAAAAATGAGTCTTTTTTCATTGCGAAATAGCTCAAATAAAATGTAACCCTTTTTAGAATTTTTTTTCCATTATATGATGTGATTATATCTTCTTAGTTGAACACAAAAAAAATTTTGAAAAAATATTGAAAAATGGTGTCACGACATGGATTTTTGTGAAAATTAGACCGTATCACCATACTTAGCCATTGTATGACCTTGAAACATTTTTCAAGGTCAAATCAACTTACTTTCACTATTCCATCCTGTTTCAATGATTAAAACTGTTCAAATGTCAGAAATAAGGAAGTTGACATGCCACGCCCCCTTTTTTTGAAAATTTGGAAATTTGCCATTTTTGACAAAAAAATGTTATTTTTGGGTAAATTCACCTTAGTTGACCATAATTAGATGATATCAACCCTAAAAACCCAGAAAAAGTCCCATCTGCCCTCTTTTTTAAGGTCTTTCCCTTTCCAAGGGAAGACCTTATTGTATTTCTTCTGATTATTATTATTATTTTCTTTCTTCCGCCGTTTCGCCAAATTTCAACTTTGAGAAGTACGCGACATGTCGCAATGATACTTGGTATACTTTATCGGTCTATGTTTGTCGTTTCAGAAAAAACACTTGGGTACCGTACCATTTTACATATAAGAGTTATGCCCCTTTTAGCTCTAAAGTTTGTGGAATCTTCTCCTCCTAAACCATAAGAGGTACCAACTTTATTCCTTTTGCATTCAGACGAGTAACTCTTGAACTTGTGCAGGGTCAATTTTCATATTGGTATATTTACCAATACAGGAGTTATTCCCCTTTAAACTTTGACTTTTTTAGCATTAAAATGCTAAAATCAACATTTCTTAAGATATTTCAATGAAACTTGGTATACAAGGTCATTGACCCCTAAGGATCAAAATTAAGTCAAGGTCAAAGGTCAAGGTCATCATTTGTAAATTTTCAAAAAATGAGTCTTTTTTCATTGCGAAATAGCTCAAATAAAATGTAACCCTTTTTAGAATTTTTTTTCCATTATATGATGTGATTATATCTTCTTAGTTGAACACAAAAAAAATTTTGAAAAAATATTGAAAAATGGTGTCACGACATGGATTTTTGTGAAAATTAGACCGTATCACCATACTTAGCCATTGTATGACCTTGAAACATTTTTCAAGGTCAAATCAACTTACTTTCACTATTCCATCCTGTTTCAATGATTAAAACTGTTCAAATGTCAGAAATAAGGAAGTTGACATGCCACGCCCCCTTTTTTTGAAAATTTGGAAATTTGCCATTTTTGACAAAAAAATGTTATTTTTGGGTAAATTCACCTTAGTTGACCATAATTAGATGATATCAACCCTAAAAACCCAGAAAAAGTCCCATCTGCCCTCTTTTTTAAGGTCTTTCCCTTTCCAAGGGAAGACCTTATTGTATTTCTTCTGATTATTATTATTATTTTCTTTCTTCCGCCGTTTCGCCAAATTTCAACTTTGAGAAGTACGCGACATGTCGCAATGATACTTGGTATACTTTATCGGTCTATGTTTGTCGTTTCAGAAAAAACACTTGGGTACCGTACCATTTTACATATAAGAGTTATGCCCCTTTTAGCTCTAAAGTTTGTGGAATCTTCTCCTCCTAAACCATAAGAGGTACCAACTTTATTCCTTTTGCATTCAGAAGAGTAACTCTTGAACTTGTGCAGGGTCAATTTTCATATTGGTATATTTACCAATACAGGAGTTATTCCCCTTTAAACTTTGACTTTTTTAGCATTAAAATGCTAAAATCAACATTTCTTAAGATATTTCAATGAAACTTGGTATACAAGGTCATTGACCCCTAAGGATCAAAATTAAGTCAAGGTCAAAGGTCAAGGTCATCATTTGTAAATTTTCAAAAAATGAGTCTTTTTTCATTGCGAAATAGCTCAAATAAAATGTAACCCTTTTTAGAATTTTTTTTCCATTATATGATGTGATTATATCTTCTTAGTTGAACACAAAAAAAATTTTGAAAAAATATTGAAAAATGGTGTCACGACATGGATTTTTGTGAAAATTAGACCGTATCACCATACTTAGCCATTGTATGACCTTGAAACATTTTTCAAGGTCAAATCAACTTACTTTCACTATTCCATCCTGTTTCAATGATTAAAACTGTTCAAATGTCAGAAATAAGGAAGTTGACATGCCACGCCCCCTTTTTTTGAAAATTTGGAAATTTGCCATTTTTGACAAAAAAATGTTATTTTTGGGTAAATTCACCTTAGTTGACCATAATTAGATGATATCAACCCTAAAAACCCAGAAAAAGTCCCATCTGCCCTCTTTTTTAAGGTCTTTCCCTTTCCAAGGGAAGACCTTATTGTATTTCTTCTGATTATTAAGGTCTTTCCCTTTCCAAGGGAAGACCTTATTGTATTTCTTCTGATTATTATTATTATTATTATTATTTTCTTTCTTCCGCCGTTTCGCTAAATTTCAACTATGAGAAGTACGCGACATGTCGCAATGATACTTAGTATACTTTATCGGTCAATGTTTGTCGTTTCAGAAAAAACACTTGGGTACCGTACCCTTTCGCGTATAAGAGTTATACCCCTTTTAGCTGTAAAGTTTGTTTATTCTTCTCCTCTTAACCCATAAAAGTTATCAAGTTCAATCCTTTTGAATTAGGAAGAGTAACTCTTGAAGTTGTGCCAATGATATTTTTTATACTGATATATTGACCAATGAAGGAGTTATTCCCCTTAAAACTTTGACTTTTTTAGTATAAAATTATAAAATCATCAAATCTTGAGATATTTCAATGAAACTTGGTATACAGGGTCAGTGACCCATAAGGACCAAAATAAGGTCAAGGTCAAAGGTCAAGGTCATCATTTGTTGATTTGCAAAAAATTAACATTTTTTGATTGCGAAATAAGTCCAACAAGGAGAAACATTTTTCAGTACCCATTTTACTTTAAATAGTGTGTTTATGTTCCCTCTACCCAACACAGAAAAAAAATTTGAAAAAAATGAAAAAATGTTGTCGCGACATGGATTTTTGTGATTTTTACACCGTATCACTGTATTTAGCCATGGTATGACCTTGAAGGTTTTTTCAAGGTCAAACCACCTTACCTTTACTATTCCAACCTATTTCAGTCATTAAAAGTCACCAGATGTCAAAAATAAAAAAGTTGACTTTTGCCCCCCCTTTTTTTGAAAATTTGGAAATTTGCCATTTTTGACAAAAAAATGTTATTTTTGGATTAATACACCTTATTTGACCATAATTAGATGATATCAACCCTAAAAACCCAGAAAAAGTCTCATCTGCCTTCTTTTTTAAGGTCTTTCCCTTTCCAAGGGAAGACCTTATTGTATTTCTTCTGATTATTATTATTATTATTATTATTTTCTTTCTTCCGCCGTTTCGCTAAATTTCAACTATGAGAAGTACGCGACATGTCGCAATGATACTTAGTATACTTTATCGGTCAATGTTTGTCGTTTCAGAAAAAACACTTGGGTACCGTACCCTTTCGCGTATAAGAGTTATACCCCTTTTAGCTGTAAAGTTTGTTTATTCTTCTCCTCTTAACCCATAAAAGTTATCAAGTTCAATCCTTTTGAATTAGGAAGAGTAACTCTTGAAGTTGTGCCAATGATATTTTTTATACTGATATATTGACCAATGAAGGAGTTATTCCCCTTAAAACTTTGACTTTTTTAGTATAAAATTATAAAATCATCAAATCTTGAGATATTTCAATGAAACTTGGTATACAGGGTCAGTGACCCATAAGGACCAAAATAAGGTCAAGGTCAAAGGTCAAGGTCATCATTTGTTGATTTGCAAAAAATTAACATTTTTTGATTGCGAAATAAGTCCAACAAGGAGAAACATTTTTCAGTACCCATTTTACTTTAAATAGTGTGTTTATGTTCCCTCTACCCAACACAGAAAAAAAATTTGAAAAAAGTGAAAAAATGTTGTCGCGACATGGATTTTTGTGATTTTTACACCGTATCACTGTATTTAGCCATGGTATGACCTTGAAGGTTTTTTCAAGGTCAAACCACCTTACCTTTACTATTCCAACCTATTTCAGTCATTAAAAGTCACCAGATGTCAAAAATAAAAAAGTTGACTTTTGCCCCCCCTTTTTTTGAAAATTTGGAAATTTGCCATTTTTGACAAAAAAATGTTATTTTTGGATTAATACACCTTATTTGACCATAATTAGATGATATCAACCCTAAAAACCCAGAAAAAGTCTCATCTGCCTTCTTTTTTAAGGTCTTTCCCTTTCCAAGGGAAGACCTTATTGTATTTCTTCTGATTATTATTATTATTATTATTATTTTCTTTCTTCCGCCGTTTCGCTAAATTTCAACTATGAGAAGTACGCGACATGTCGCAATGATACTTAGTATACTTTATCGGTCAATGTTTGTCGTTTCAGAAAAAACACTTGGGTACCGTACCCTTTCGCGTATAAGAGTTATACCCCTTTTAGCTGTAAAGTTTGTTTATTCTTCTCCTCTTAACCCATAAAAGTTATCAAGTTCAATCCTTTTGAATTAGGAAGAGTAACTCTTGAAGTTGTGCCAATGATATTTTTTATACTGATATATTGACCAATGAAGGAGTTATTCCCCTTAAAACTTTGACTTTTTTAGTATAAAATTATAAAATCATCAAATCTTGAGATATTTCAATGAAACTTGGTATACAGGGTCAGTGACCCATAAGGACCAAAATAAGGTCAAGGTCAAAGGTCAAGGTCATCATTTGTTGATTTGCAAAAAATTAACATTTTTTGATTGCGAAATAAGTCCAACAAGGAGAAACATTTTTCAGTACCCATTTTACTTTAAATAGTGTGTTTATGTTCCCTCTACCCAACACAGAAAAAAAATTTGAAAAAAATGAAAAAATGTTGTCGCGACATGGATTTTTGTGATTTTTACACCGTATCACTGTATTTAGCCATGGTATGACCTTGAAGGTTTTTTCAAGGTCAAACCACCTTACCTTTACTATTCCAACCTATTTCAGTCATTAAAAGTCACCAGATGTCAAAAATAAAAAAGTTGACTTTTGCCCCCCCTTTTTTTGAAAATTTGGAAATTTGCCATTTTTGACAAAAAAATGTTATTTTTGGATTAATACACCTTATTTGACCATAATTAGATGATATCAACCCTAAAAACCCAGAAAAAGTCTCATCTGCCTTCTTTTTTAAGGTCTTTCCCTTTCCAAGGGAAGACCTTATTGTATTTCTTCTGATTATTATTATTATTATTATTATTTTCTTTCTTCCGCCGTTTCGCTAAATTTCAACTATGAGAAGTACGCGACATGTCGCAATGATACTTAGTATACTTTATCGGTCAATGTTTGTCGTTTCAGAAAAAACACTTGGGTACCGTACCCTTTCGCGTATAAGAGTTATACCCCTTTTAGCTGTAAAGTTTGTTTATTCTTCTCCTCTTAACCCATAAAAGTTATCAAGTTCAATCCTTTTGAATTAGGAAGAGTAACTCTTGAAGTTGTGCCAATGATATTTTTTATACTGATATATTGACCAATGAAGGAGTTATTCCCCTTAAAACTTTGACTTTTTTAGTATAAAATTATAAAATCATCAAATCTTGAGATATTTCAATGAAACTTGGTATACAGGGTCAGTGACCCATAAGGACCAAAATAAGGTCAAGGTCAAAGGTCAAGGTCATCATTTGTTGATTTGCAAAAAATTAACATTTTTTGATTGCGAAATAAGTCCAACAAGGAGAAACATTTTTCAGTACCCATTTTACTTTAAATAGTGTGTTTATGTTCCCTCTACCCAACACAGAAAAAAAATTTGAAAAAAGTGAAAAAATGTTGTCGCGACATGGATTTTTGTGATTTTTACACCGTATCACTGTATTTAGCCATGGTATGACCTTGAAGGTTTTTTCAAGGTCAAACCACCTTACCTTTACTATTCCAACCTATTTCAGTCATTAAAAGTCACCAGATGTCAAAAATAAAAAAGTTGACTTTTGCCCCCCCTTTTTTTGAAAATTTGGAAATTTGCCATTTTTGACAAAAAAATGTTATTTTTGGATTAATACACCTTATTTGACCATAATTAGATGATATCAACCCTAAAAACCCAGAAAAAGTCTCATCTGCCTTCTTTTTTAAGGTCTTTCCCTTTCCAAGGGAAGACCTTATTGTATTTCTTCTGATTATTATTATTATTATTATTATTTTCTTTCTTCCGCCGTTTCGCTAAATTTCAACTATGAGAAGTACGCGACATGTCGCAATGATACTTAGTATACTTTATCGGTCAATGTTTGTCGTTTCAGAAAAAACACTTGGGTACCGTACCCTTTCGCGTATAAGAGTTATACCCCTTTTAGCTGTAAAGTTTGTTTATTCTTCTCCTCTTAACCCATAAAAGTTATCAAGTTCAATCCTTTTGAATTAGGAAGAGTAACTCTTGAAGTTGTGCCAATGATATTTTTTATACTGATATATTGACCAATGAAGGAGTTATTCCCCTTAAAACTTTGACTTTTTTAGTATAAAATTATAAAATCATCAAATCTTGAGATATTTCAATGAAACTTGGTATACAGGGTCAGTGACCCATAAGGACCAAAATAAGGTCAAGGTCAAAGGTCAAGGTCATCATTTGTTGATTTGCAAAAAATTAACATTTTTTGATTGCGAAATAAGTCCAACAAGGAGAAACATTTTTCAGTACCCATTTTACTTTAAATAGTGTGTTTATGTTCCCTCTACCCAACACAGAAAAAAAATTTGAAAAAAATGAAAAAATGTTGTCGCGACATGGATTTTTGTGATTTTTACACCGTATCACTGTATTTAGCCATGGTATGACCTTGAAGGTTTTTTCAAGGTCAAACCACCTTACCTTTACTATTCCAACCTATTTCAGTCATTAAAAGTCACCAGATGTCAAAAATAAAAAAGTTGACTTTTGCCCCCCCTTTTTTTGAAAATTTGGAAATTTGCCATTTTTGACAAAAAAATGTTATTTTTGGATTAATACACCTTATTTGACCATAATTAGATGATATCAACCCTAAAAACCCAGAAAAAGTCTCATCTGCCTTCTTTTTTAAGGTCTTTCCCTTTCCAAGGGAAGACCTTATTGTATTTCTTCTGATTATTATTATTATTATTATTATTTTCTTTCTTCCGCCGTTTCGCTAAATTTCAACTATGAGAAGTACGCGACATGTCGCAATGATACTTAGTATACTTTATCGGTCAATGTTTGTCGTTTCAGAAAAAACACTTGGGTACCGTACCCTTTCGCGTATAAGAGTTATACCCCTTTTAGCTGTAAAGTTTGTTTATTCTTCTCCTCTTAACCCATAAAAGTTATCAAGTTCAATCCTTTTGAATTAGGAAGAGTAACTCTTGAAGTTGTGCCAATGATATTTTTTATACTGATATATTGACCAATGAAGGAGTTATTCCCCTTAAAACTTTGACTTTTTTAGTATAAAATTATAAAATCATCAAATCTTGAGATATTTCAATGAAACTTGGTATACAGGGTCAGTGACCCATAAGGACCAAAATAAGGTCAAGGTCAAAGGTCAAGGTCATCATTTGTTGATTTGCAAAAAATTAACATTTTTTGATTGCGAAATAAGTCCAACAAGGAGAAACATTTTTCAGTACCCATTTTACTTTAAATAGTGTGTTTATGTTCCCTCTACCCAACACAGAAAAAAAATTTGAAAAAAGTGAAAAAATGTTGTCGCGACATGGATTTTTGTGATTTTTACACCGTATCACTGTATTTAGCCATGGTATGACCTTGAAGGTTTTTTCAAGGTCAAACCACCTTACCTTTACTATTCCAACCTATTTCAGTCATTAAAAGTCACCAGATGTCAAAAATAAAAAAGTTGACTTTTGCCCCCCCTTTTTTTGAAAATTTGGAAATTTGCCATTTTTGACAAAAAAATGTTATTTTTGGATTAATACACCTTATTTGACCATAATTAGATGATATCAACCCTAAAAACCCAGAAAAAGTCTCATCTGCCTTCTTTTTTAAGGTCTTTCCCTTTCCAAGGGAAGACCTTATTGTATTTCTTCTGATTATTATTATTATTATTATTATTTTCTTTCTTCCGCCGTTTCGCTAAATTTCAACTATGAGAAGTACGCGACATGTCGCAATGATACTTAGTATACTTTATCGGTCAATGTTTGTCGTTTCAGAAAAAACACTTGGGTACCGTACCCTTTCGCGTATAAGAGTTATACCCCTTTTAGCTGTAAAGTTTGTTTATTCTTCTCCTCTTAACCCATAAAAGTTATCAAGTTCAATCCTTTTGAATTAGGAAGAGTAACTCTTGAAGTTGTGCCAATGATATTTTTTATACTGATATATTGACCAATGAAGGAGTTATTCCCCTTAAAACTTTGACTTTTTTAGTATAAAATTATAAAATCATCAAATCTTGAGATATTTCAATGAAACTTGGTATACAGGGTCAGTGACCCATAAGGACCAAAATAAGGTCAAGGTCAAAGGTCAAGGTCATCATTTGTTGATTTGCAAAAAATTAACATTTTTTGATTGCGAAATAAGTCCAACAAGGAGAAACATTTTTCAGTACCCATTTTACTTTAAATAGTGTGTTTATGTTCCCTCTACCCAACACAGAAAAAAAATTTGAAAAAAATGAAAAAATGTTGTCGCGACATGGATTTTTGTGATTTTTACACCGTATCACTGTATTTAGCCATGGTATGACCTTGAAGGTTTTTTCAAGGTCAAACCACCTTACCTTTACTATTCCAACCTATTTCAGTCATTAAAAGTCACCAGATGTCAAAAATAAAAAAGTTGACTTTTGCCCCCCCTTTTTTTGAAAATTTGGAAATTTGCCATTTTTGACAAAAAAATGTTATTTTTGGATTAATACACCTTATTTGACCATAATTAGATGATATCAACCCTAAAAACCCAGAAAAAGTCTCATCTGCCTTCTTTTTTAAGGTCTTTCCCTTTCCAAGGGAAGACCTTATTGTATTTCTTCTGATTATTATTATTATTATTATTATTTTCTTTCTTCCGCCGTTTCGCTAAATTTCAACTATGAGAAGTACGCGACATGTCGCAATGATACTTAGTATACTTTATCGGTCAATGTTTGTCGTTTCAGAAAAAACACTTGGGTACCGTACCCTTTCGCGTATAAGAGTTATACCCCTTTTAGCTGTAAAGTTTGTTTATTCTTCTCCTCTTAACCCATAAAAGTTATCAAGTTCAATCCTTTTGAATTAGGAAGAGTAACTCTTGAAGTTGTGCCAATGATATTTTTTATACTGATATATTGACCAATGAAGGAGTTATTCCCCTTAAAACTTTGACTTTTTTAGTATAAAATTACCCGGTTCCCAAAATTGCGCTTTTTTCTAAAATAAGCAAAAGTCTGTAAGAATACACTTTTAATTTTTTCTGAAAAAGACGGCCCTGTCATTCTTCTAACTTTCTATTACCTGTGTATAATGTTTTTTTCAGAAATATGTTAATCGCAACAAAATGTTGTCTAGTGAGTGGCATTTTCATGCAAAAAGTACCACATAGACTAATAGTTTGCACTGGTAAGAGGTAATCGAAACTTCAAAACAACACTTTCAGTTTCCAATATCTAAATGGACATATTTGGTCTCACTTAAGCACGACATGCGTAGAAATAAATATTTTTAAACCCAACTTTTTCTCATTAGTTATAACCAATTTAATTTTTGTGTGTGTGTGAATGGATTTTTATAAATATAACTTTTTGTGGCAGTATATGGTTCCATCATCACTACTTATCTACTTTGTATTTAAATTTCTTATTAAAGCATATGAAAGCTGAAAAAAAATTAATTACTATCCTTGCTTTTGAATTTTTTTTACTTTAAGAAATATTCAATTATTCTTATCAAGTTTTACCTTTCAATTTGGATAGCATCGTTATTTTGTTTTCAGTTAAACACGGAAATGTTATAATACTGAGCATTGATTTCTGATTTGACAAGTTTGATATTCATAAAACTAGTTTCTTGATCGATCAAAAATAGTTCCCACCGCATGTTAAAGTTTGATTCCTGTATAATGAAAATATATGTTAACGAACGCTATAAAGATAGTTCTATCAAACACAAGCGTTTTTTAACAAGCAGTTTACTGTTATATAGCGCCCCTGCATGGTTATATGGCGTTAAACTCGAAAACAGCAAGACTGTAGGAAAGGGAAAGACCTTACAATTCTTCCGGAAGAATTGTCATTTAATTATTATTATTTTCTTTCTTCCGCCGTTTCGCCAAATTTCAACTTTGAGAAGTACGCGACATGTCGCAATGATACTTGGTATACTTTATCGGTCTATGTTTGTCGTTTCAGAAAAAACACTTGGGTACCGTACCATTTTACATATAAGAGTTATGCCCCTTTTAGCTCTAAAGTTTGTGGAATCTTCTCCTCCTAAACCATAAGAGGTACCAACTTTATTCCTTTTGCATTCAGAAGAGTAACTCTTGAACTTGTGCAGGGTCAATTTTCATATTGGTATATTTACCAATACAGGAGTTATTCCCCTTTAAACTTTGACTTTTTTAGCATTAAAATGCTAAAATCAACATTTCTTAAGATATTTCAATGAAACTTGGTATACAAGGTCATTGACCCCTAAGGATCAAAATTAAGTCAAGGTCAAAGGTCAAGGTCATCATTTGTAAATTTTCAAAAAATGAGTCTTTTTTCATTGCGAAATAGCTCAAATAAAATGTAACCCTTTTTAGAATTTTTTTTCCATTATATGATGTGATTATATCTTCTTAGTTGAACACAAAAAAAATTTTGAAAAAATATTGAAAAATGGTGTCACGACATGGATTTTTGTGAAAATTAGACCGTATCACCATACTTAGCCATTGTATGACCTTGAAACATTTTTCAAGGTCAAATCAACTTACTTTCACTATTCCATCCTGTTTCAATGATTAAAACTGTTCAAATGTCAGAAATAAGGAAGTTGACATGCCACGCCCCCTTTTTTTGAAAATTTGGAAATTTGCCATTTTTGACAAAAAAATGTTATTTTTGGGTAAATTCACCTTAGTTGACCATAATTAGATGATATCAACCCTAAAAACCCAGAAAAAGTCCCATCTGCCCTCTTTTTTAAGGTCTTTCCCTTTCCAAGGGAAGACCTTATTGTATTTCTTCTGATTATTATTATTATTTTCTTTCTTCCGCCGTTTCGCCAAATTTCAACTTTGAGAAGTACGCGACATGTCGCAATGATACTTGGTATACTTTATCGGTCTATGTTTGTCGTTTCAGAAAAAACACTTGGGTACCGTACCATTTTACATATAAGAGTTATGCCCCTTTTAGCTCTAAAGTTTGTGGAATCTTCTCCTCCTAAACCATAAGAGGTACCAACTTTATTCCTTTTGCATTCAGAAGAGTAACTCTTGAACTTGTGCAGGGTCAATTTTCATATTGGTATATTTACCAATACAGGAGTTATTCCCCTTTAAACTTTGACTTTTTTAGCATTAAAATGCTAAAATCAACATTTCTTAAGATATTTCAATGAAACTTGGTATACAAGGTCATTGACCCCTAAGGATCAAAATTAAGTCAAGGTCAAAGGTCAAGGTCATCATTTGTAAATTTTCAAAAAATGAGTCTTTTTTCATTGCGAAATAGCTCAAATAAAATGTAACCCTTTTTAGAATTTTTTTTCCATTATATGATGTGATTATATCTTCTTAGTTGAACACAAAAAAAATTTTGAAAAAATATTGAAAAATGGTGTCACGACATGGATTTTTGTGAAAATTAGACCGTATCACCATACTTAGCCATTGTATGACCTTGAAACATTTTTCAAGGTCAAATCAACTTACTTTCACTATTCCATCCTGTTTCAATGATTAAAACTGTTCAAATGTCAGAAATAAGGAAGTTGACATGCCACGCCCCCTTTTTTTGAAAATTTGGAAATTTGCCATTTTTGACAAAAAAATGTTATTTTTGGGTAAATTCACCTTAGTTGACCATAATTAGATGATATCAACCCTAAAAACCCAGAAAAAGTCCCATCTGCCCTCTTTTTTAAGGTCTTTCCCTTTCCAAGGGAAGACCTTATTGTATTTCTTCTGATTATTATTATTATTTTCTTTCTTCCGCCGTTTCGCCAAATTTCAACTTTGAGAAGTACGCGACATGTCGCAATGATACTTGGTATACTTTATCGGTCTATGTTTGTCGTTTCAGAAAAAACACTTGGGTACCGTACCATTTTACATATAAGAGTTATGCCCCTTTTAGCTCTAAAGTTTGTGGAATCTTCTCCTCCTAAACCATAAGAGGTACCAACTTTATTCCTTTTGCATTCAGAAGAGTAACTCTTGAACTTGTGCAGGGTCAATTTTCATATTGGTATATTTACCAATACAGGAGTTATTCCCCTTTAAACTTTGACTTTTTTAGCATTAAAATGCTAAAATCAACATTTCTTAAGATATTTCAATGAAACTTGGTATACAAGGTCATTGACCCCTAAGGATCAAAATTAAGTCAAGGTCAAAGGTCAAGGTCATCATTTGTAAATTTTCAAAAAATGAGTCTTTTTTCATTGCGAAATAGCTCAAATAAAATGTAACCCTTTTTAGAATTTTTTTTCCATTATATGATGTGATTATATCTTCTTAGTTGAACACAAAAAAAATTTTGAAAAAATATTGAAAAATGGTGTCACGACATGGATTTTTGTGAAAATTAGACCGTATCACCATACTTAGCCATTGTATGACCTTGAAACATTTTTCAAGGTCAAATCAACTTACTTTCACTATTCCATCCTGTTTCAATGATTAAAACTGTTCAAATGTCAGAAATAAGGAAGTTGACATGCCACGCCCCCTTTTTTTGAAAATTTGGAAATTTGCCATTTTTGACAAAAAAATGTTATTTTTGGGTAAATTCACCTTAGTTGACCATAATTAGATGATATCAACCCTAAAAACCCAGAAAAAGTCCCATCTGCCCTCTTTTTTAAGGTCTTTCCCTTTCCAAGGGAAGACCTTATTGTATTTCTTCTGATTATTAAGGTCTTTCCCTTTCCAAGGGAAGACCTTATTGTATTTCTTCTGATTATTATTATTTTCTTTCTTCCGCCAAAAATCAACTTGTAGAAGTACGCGACATGTCGCAATGAAAGTTGGTATACTTTATCGGTCAAGGTTTGTCGTCTCAGAAAAAACACTTGGGTACCGTACCCTTTCGCGTATAAGAATTATCTCCCCTTTCACTGTAAAGTTTGTTGCTCTATCTCCTCCTAAGCCATAACAGGTATCATATTCAATCCTTTTGAAACAGGTAGAGTAACTCTTGGTGTTGTGCCACATCTATTTTTTATTTTGATATATTCAATAATATAGGAGTTATTCCCCTTGAAACTTTGACTTTTTTAGTATAAAATTATAAAATCAACAAATCTCAAGATATTTCAATGAAACTTGGTATACAGGGTCAGTGACCCCTAAGGACCAAAATAAGGTCAAGGTCAAAGGTCAAGGTCATCATTTGGTGATTTGTGAAAAAATAACATTTTTTGATTGCGAAATAAGTCCAATAAGGAGAAACATTTTTCAGTACCCATTTTACTTTAAATAGTGTGTTTATGTTCCCTCTACCCAGCACAGAAAAAAAATTTGAAAAAGTAAAAAAATGTTGTCGCGACATGGATTTTTGTGATTTTTAGACCGTATCACTGTATTTAACCATGGTATGACCTTGAAGGTTTTTTCAAGGTCAAACCATCTTACATTCACTATTCCAACTTATTTCAGTCATTAAAAGTCACCAGATGTCAAAAATAAAAAAGTTGACTTTTGCCCCCCCTTTTTTTTGAAAATTTGGAAAATTGCCATTTTTGACCAAAAAATGTTATTTTTGGATGAATACAACTCATTTGACCATAATTAGATGATATCAACCCTAAAAGCACAGAAAAAGTCCAATCTGCCCTCTTTTTTAAGGTCTTTCCCTTTCCAAGGGAAGACCTTATTGTATTTCTTCTGATTATTATTATTTTCTTTCTTCCGCCAAAAATCAACTTGTAGAAGTACGCGACATGTCGCAATGAAAGTTGGTATACTTTATCGGTCAAGGTTTGTCGTCTCAGAAAAAACACTTGGGTACCGTACCCTTTCGCGTATAAGAATTATCTCCCCTTTCACTGTAAAGTTTGTTGCTCTATCTCCTCCTAAGCCATAACAGGTATCATATTCAATCCTTTTGAAACAGGTAGAGTAACTCTTGGTGTTGTGCCACATCTATTTTTTATTTTGATATATTCAATAATATAGGAGTTATTCCCCTTGAAACTTTGACTTTTTTAGTATAAAATTATAAAATCAACAAATCTCAAGATATTTCAATGAAACTTGGTATACAGGGTCAGTGACCCCTAAGGACCAAAATAAGGTCAAGGTCAAAGGTCAAGGTCATCATTTGGTGATTTGTGAAAAAATAACATTTTTTGATTGCGAAATAAGTCCAATAAGGAGAAACATTTTTCAGTACCCATTTTACTTTAAATAGTGTGTTTATGTTCCATCTACCCAGCACAGAAAAAAAATTTGAAAAAGTAAAAAAATGTTGTCGCGACATGGATTTTTGTGATTTTTAGACCGTATCACTGTATTTAACCATGGTATGACCTTGAAGGTTTTTTCAAGGTCAAACCATCTTACATTCACTATTCCAACTTATTTCAGTCATTAAAAGTCACCAGATGTCAAAAATAAAAAAGTTGACTTTTGCCCCCCCTTTTTTTTGAAAATTTGGAAAATTGCCATTTTTGACCAAAAAATGTTATTTTTGGATGAATACAACTCATTTGACCATAATTAGATGATATCAACCCTAAAAGCACAGAAAAAGTCCAATCTGCCCTCTTTTTTAAGGTCTTTCCCTTTCCAAGGGAAGACCTTATTGTATTTCTTCTGATTATTAAGGTCTTTCCCTTTCCAAGGGAAGACCTTATTGTATTTCTTCTGATTATTATTATTTTCTTTCTTCCGCCGTTTCGCCAAATTTCAACTATAAGAAGTACGCGACATGTGGCAATGATACTTATTATACTTTATCGGTCAATGTTTGTCGTTTCAGAAAAAACACTTGGGTACCGTACCCTTTCGCGTATAAAAGTTATCTCCCTTTTTGCGTAAAAGTTTGTTGACGCTTCTCCTCCTAAACCATAAATGATACCAAGTTAAATCCTTTTGAAATAGGAAGACTGACTCTTGGTGTTGTGCCATCGCTATTTCTTATTATTTTATATTGACCAATACAGGAGTTATTCCCCTTTAAACTTTTAATTTTTTAGTATAAAATTATAAAATCAACAAATCTTAAGATATTTTAATGAAACTTAGTATACAAGGTCAGTGACCCCTAAGGACCAAAATGGGGTCAAGGTCAAAGGTCAAGGTCATCATATGTAAATTTTCATAAAATGAGCTTTTTTTCATTGCGAAATAACTCAAACAAAATCTAGGCTTTTTTTCATTTTTTTTTGCATGACATGATGTGATATTGTCTTCTCAGCTGAACGCAAAAAATTTTTTTTGAAAAAAGTGAAAAAATGGTGTCGCGACATGGATTTTTGTGAAAAATAGACCGCATCACTGTACTAAGCTATTGTATGACCTTGAAGAATTTTTCAAGGTCAAATCAACTTACTTTTACTATTCCAATCTGTTTCAATGATTAAAACTGTTCAAATGTCAGAAATAAGGAAGTTGACATGCCACGCCCCCTTTTTTCGAAAATTTGGAAATTTGCCATTTTTGACAAAAAAATGTTATTTTTGGGTAAATACACCTTATTTGACCATAATTAGATGATATCAACCCTAAAAACCCAGAAAAAGTCCCATCTGCCCTCTTTTTTAAGGTCTTTCCCTTTCCAAGGGAAGACCTTATTGTATTTCTTCTGATTATTATTATTTTCTTTCTTCCGCCGTTTCGCCAAATTTCAACTATAAGAAGTACGCGACATGTGGCAATGATACTTATTATACTTTATCGGTCAATGTTTGTCGTTTCAGAAAAAACACTTGGGTACCGTACCCTTTCGCGTATAAAAGTTATCTCCCTTTTTGCGTAAAAGTTTGTTGACGCTTCTCCTCCTAAACCATAAATGATACCAAGTTAAATCCTTTTGAAATAGGAAGACTGACTCTTGGTGTTGTGCCATCGCTATTTCTTATTATTTTATATTGACCAATACAGGAGTTATTCCCCTTTAAACTTTTAATTTTTTAGTATAAAATTATAAAATCAACAAATCTTAAGATATTTTAATGAAACTTAGTATACAAGGTCAGTGACCCCTAAGGACCAAAATGGGGTCAAGGTCAAAGGTCAAGGTCATCATATGTAAATTTTCATAAAATGAGCTTTTTTTCATTGCGAAATAACTCAAACAAAATCTAGGCTTTTTTTCATTTTTTTTTGCATGACATGATGTGATATTGTCTTCTCAGCTGAACGCAAAAAATTTTTTTTGAAAAAAGTGAAAAAATGGTGTCGCGACATGGATTTTTGTGAAAAATAGACCGCATCACTGTACTAAGCTATTGTATGACCTTGAAGAATTTTTCAAGGTCAAATCAACTTACTTTTACTATTCCAATCTGTTTCAATGATTAAAACTGTTCAAATGTCAGAAATAAGGAAGTTGACATGCCACGCCCCCTTTTTTCGAAAATTTGGAAATTTGCCATTTTTGACAAAAAAATGTTATTTTTGGGTAAATACACCTTATTTGACCATAATTAGATGATATCAACCCTAAAAACCCAGAAAAAGTCCCATCTGCCCTCTTTTTTAAGGTCTTTCCCTTTCCAAGGGAAGACCTTATTGTATTTCTTCTGATTATTAAGGTCTTTCCCTTTCCAAGGGAAGACCTTATTGTATTTCTTCTGATTATTATTATTATTATTATTATTTTCTTTCTTCCGCCGTTTCGCCAAATTTCAACTATGAGAAGTACGCGACATGTCGCAATGATACTTAGTATACTTTATCGGTCAATGTTTGTCGTTTCAGAAAAAACACTTGGGTACCGTACCCTTTCGCGTATAAGAGTTATGCCCCTTTTAGCTGTAAAGTTTGTTTATTCTTCTCCTCTTAACCCATAAAAGTTATCAAGTTCAATCCTTTTGAAATAGGAAGAGTAACTCTTGAAGTTGTGCCAATGATATTTTTTATACTGATATATTGACCAATTAAGGAGTTATTCCCCTTTAAACTTTGACTATTTTAGTATAAAATTTTAAAATCAACAAATCTTAAGATATTTCAATGAAACTTGGTATACAGGGTCAGTGACCCCTAAGGACCAAAATAAGGTCAAGGTCAAAGGTCAAGGTCATCATTTGTTGATTTGCAAAAAATAACATTTTTTGATTGCGAAATAAGTCCAACAAGGAGAAACATTTTTCAGTACCCATTTTACTTTAAATAGTGTGTTTATGTTCCCTCTACCCAACACAGAAAAAAAAATTGAAAAAAGTGAAAAAATGTTGTCGCGACATGGATTTTTGTGTTTTTTACACCGTATCATTGTATTTAGCCATGGTATGACCTTGAAGGTATTTTCAAGGTCAAACCACCTTACCTTTACTATTCCAACCTATTTCAGTCATGAAAAGTCACCAGATGTCAAAAATAAAAAAGTTGACTTTTGCCCCCCCCTTTTTTTGAAAATTTGGAAATTTGCCATTTTTGACAAAAAAATGTTATTTTTGGATAAATACACCTTATTTCACCATAACTAAACCATATCTACCCTAAAAACCCTGAAAAAGTCTCATCTGCCCTCTTTTTTAAGGTCTTTCCCTTTCCAAGGGAAGACCTTATTGTATTTCTTCTGATTATTATTATTATTATTATTATTTTCTTTCTTCCGCCGTTTCGCCAAATTTCAACTATGAGAAGTACGCGACATGTCGCAATGATACTTAGTATACTTTATCGGTCAATGTTTGTCGTTTCAGAAAAAACACTTGGGTACCGTACCCTTTCGCGTATAAGAGTTATGCCCCTTTTAGCTGTAAAGTTTGTTTATTCTTCTCCTCTTAACCCATAAAAGTTATCAAGTTCAATCCTTTTGAAATAGGAAGAGTAACTCTTGAAGTTGTGCCAATGATATTTTTTATACTGATATATTGACCAATTAAGGAGTTATTCCCCTTTAAACTTTGACTATTTTAGTATAAAATTTTAAAATCAACAAATCTTAAGATATTTCAATGAAACTTGGTATACAGGGTCAGTGACCCCTAAGGACCAAAATAAGGTCAAGGTCAAAGGTCAAGGTCATCATTTGTTGATTTGCAAAAAATAACATTTTTTGATTGCGAAATAAGTCCAACAAGGAGAAACATTTTTCAGTACCCATTTTACTTTAAATAGTGTGTTTATGTTCCCTCTACCCAACACAGAAAAAAAAATTGAAAAAAGTGAAAAAATGTTGTCGCGACATGGATTTTTGTGTTTTTTACACCGTATCATTGTATTTAGCCATGGTATGACCTTGAAGGTATTTTCAAGGTCAAACCACCTTACCTTTACTATTCCAACCTATTTCAGTCATGAAAAGTCACCAGATGTCAAAAATAAAAAAGTTGACTTTTGCCCCCCCCTTTTTTTGAAAATTTGGAAATTTGCCATTTTTGACAAAAAAATGTTATTTTTGGATAAATACACCTTATTTCACCATAACTAAACCATATCTACCCTAAAAACCCTGAAAAAGTCTCATCTGCCCTCTTTTTTAAGGTCTTTCCCTTTCCAAGGGAAGACCTTATTGTATTTCTTCTGATTATTATTATTATTATTATTATTTTCTTTCTTCCGCCGTTTCGCCAAATTTCAACTATGAGAAGTACGCGACATGTCGCAATGATACTTAGTATACTTTATCGGTCAATGTTTGTCGTTTCAGAAAAAACACTTGGGTACCGTACCCTTTCGCGTATAAGAGTTATGCCCCTTTTAGCTGTAAAGTTTGTTTATTCTTCTCCTCTTAACCCATAAAAGTTATCAAGTTCAATCCTTTGAAATAGGAAGAGTAACTCTTGAAGTTGTGCCAATGATATTTTTTATACTGATATATTGACCAATTAAGGAGTTATTCCCCTTTAAACTTTGACTATTTTAGTATAAAATTTTAAAATCAACAAATCTTAAGATATTTCAATGAAACTTGGTATACAGGGTCAGTGACCCCTAAGGACCAAAATAAGGTCAAGGTCAAAGGTCAAGGTCATCATTTGTTGATTTGCAAAAAATAACATTTTTTGATTGCGAAATAAGTCCAACAAGGAGAAACATTTTTCAGTACCCATTTTACTTTAAATAGTGTGTTTATGTTCCCTCTACCCAACACAGAAAAAAAAATTGAAAAAAGTGAAAAAATGTTGTCGCGACATGGATTTTTGTGTTTTTTACACCGTATCATTGTATTTAGCCATGGTATGACCTTGAAGGTATTTTCAAGGTCAAACCACCTTACCTTTACTATTCCAACCTATTTCAGTCATGAAAAGTCACCAGATGTCAAAAATAAAAAAGTTGACTTTTGCCCCCCCCTTTTTTTGAAAATTTGGAAATTTGCCATTTTTGACAAAAAAATGTTATTTTTGGATAAATACACCTTATTTCACCATAACTAAACCATATCTACCCTAAAAACCCTGAAAAAGTCTCATCTGCCCTCTTTTTTAAGGTCTTTCCCTTTCCAAGGGAAGACCTTATTGTATTTCTTCTGATTATTATTATTATTATTATTATTTTCTTTCTTCCGCCGTTTCGCCAAATTTCAACTATGAGAAGTACGCGACATGTCGCAATGATACTTAGTATACTTTATCGGTCAATGTTTGTCGTTTCAGAAAAAACACTTGGGTACCGTACCCTTTCGCGTATAAGAGTTATGCCCCTTTTAGCTGTAAAGTTTGTTTATTCTTCTCCTCTTAACCCATAAAAGTTATCAAGTTCAATCCTTTTGAAATAGGAAGAGTAACTCTTGAAGTTGTGCCAATGATATTTTTTATACTGATATATTGACCAATTAAGGAGTTATTCCCCTTTAAACTTTGACTATTTTAGTATAAAATTTTAAAATCAACAAATCTTAAGATATTTCAATGAAACTTGGTATACAGGGTCAGTGACCCCTAAGGACCAAAATAAGGTCAAGGTCAAAGGTCAAGGTCATCATTTGTTGATTTGCAAAAAATAACATTTTTTGATTGCGAAATAAGTCCAACAAGGAGAAACATTTTTCAGTACCCATTTTACTTTAAATAGTGTGTTTATGTTCCCTCTACCCAACACAGAAAAAAAAATTGAAAAAAGTGAAAAAATGTTGTCGCGACATGGATTTTTGTGTTTTTTACACCGTATCATTGTATTTAGCCATGGTATGACCTTGAAGGTATTTTCAAGGTCAAACCACCTTACCTTTACTATTCCAACCTATTTCAGTCATGAAAAGTCACCAGATGTCAAAAATAAAAAAGTTGACTTTTGCCCCCCCCTTTTTTTGAAAATTTGGAAATTTGCCATTTTTGACAAAAAAATGTTATTTTTGGATAAATACACCTTATTTCACCATAACTAAACCATATCTACCCTAAAAACCCTGAAAAAGTCTCATCTGCCCTCTTTTTTAAGGTCTTTCCCTTTCCAAGGGAAGACCTT
Source organism: Arcuatula senhousia (assembly GCA_963971305.1). Classification (NCBI taxonomy): domain Eukaryota; kingdom Metazoa; phylum Mollusca; class Bivalvia; order Mytilida; family Mytilidae; genus Arcuatula; species Arcuatula senhousia. Next base: position 17,381 of record CAXARO010000672.1, on the reverse strand, counting down.
ATTGTATTTCTTCTGATTATTATTATTATTATTATTATTTTCTTTCTTCCGCCGTTTCGCCAAATTTCAACTATGAGAAGTACGCGACATGTCGCAATGATACTTAGTATACTTTATCGGTCAATGTTTGTCGTTTCAGAAAAAACACTTGGGTACCGTACCCTTTCGCGTATAAGAGTTATGCCCCTTTTAGCTGTAAAGTTTGTTTATTCTTCTCCTCTTAACCCATAAAAGTTATCAAGTTCAATCCTTTTGAAATAGGAAGAGTAACTCTTGAAGTTGTGCCAATGATATTTTTTATACTGATATATTGACCAATTAAGGAGTTATTCCCCTTTAAACTTTGACTATTTTAGTATAAAATTTTAAAATCAACAAATCTTAAGATATTTCAATGAAACTTGGTATACAGGGTCAGTGACCCCTAAGGACCAAAATAAGGTCAAGGTCAAAGGTCAAGGTCATCATTTGTTGATTTGCAAAAAATAACATTTTTTGATTGCGAAATAAGTCCAACAAGGAGAAACATTTTTCAGTACCCATTTTACTTTAAATAGTGTGTTTATGTTCCCTCTACCCAACACAGAAAAAAAAATTGAAAAAAGTGAAAAAATGTTGTCGCGACATGGATTTTTGTGTTTTTTACACCGTATCATTGTATTTAGCCATGGTATGACCTTGAAGGTATTTTCAAGGTCAAACCACCTTACCTTTACTATTCCAACCTATTTCAGTCATGAAAAGTCACCAGATGTCAAAAATAAAAAAGTTGACTTTTGCCCCCCCCTTTTTTTGAAAATTTGGAAATTTGCCATTTTTGACAAAAAAATGTTATTTTTGGATAAATACACCTTATTTCACCATAACTAAACCATATCTACCCTAAAAACCCTGAAAAAGTCTCATCTGCCCTCTTTTTTAAGGTCTTTCCCTTTCCAAGGGAAGACCTTATTGTATTTCTTCTGATTATTATTATTATTATTATTATTTTCTTTCTTCCGCCGTTTCGCCAAATTTCAACTATGAGAAGTACGCGACATGTCGCAATGATACTTAGTATACTTTATCGGTCAATGTTTGTCGTTTCAGAAAAAACACTTGGGTACCGTACCCTTTCGCGTATAAGAGTTATGCCCCTTTTAGCTGTAAAGTTTGTTTATTCTTCTCCTCTTAACCCATAAAAGTTATCAAGTTCAATCCTTTTGAAATAGGAAGAGTAACTCTTGAAGTTGTGCCAATGATATTTTTTATACTGATATATTGACCAATTAAGGAGTTATTCCCCTTTAAACTTTGACTATTTTAGTATAAAATTTTAAAATCAACAAATCTTAAGATATTTCAATGAAACTTGGTATACAGGGTCAGTGACCCCTAAGGACCAAAATAAGGTCAAGGTCAAAGGTCAAGGTCATCATTTGTTGATTTGCAAAAAATAACATTTTTTGATTGCGAAATAAGTCCAACAAGGAGAAACATTTTTCAGTACCCATTTTACTTTAAATAGTGTGTTTATGTTCCCTCTACCCAACACAGAAAAAAAAATTGAAAAAAGTGAAAAAATGTTGTCGCGACATGGATTTTTGTGTTTTTTACACCGTATCATTGTATTTAGCCATGGTATGACCTTGAAGGTATTTTCAAGGTCAAACCACCTTACCTTTACTATTCCAACCTATTTCAGTCATGAAAAGTCACCAGATGTCAAAAATAAAAAAGTTGACTTTTGCCCCCCCCTTTTTTTGAAAATTTGGAAATTTGCCATTTTTGACAAAAAAATGTTATTTTTGGATAAATACACCTTATTTCACCATAACTAAACCATATCTACCCTAAAAACCCTGAAAAAGTCTCATCTGCCCTCTTTTTTAAGGTCTTTCCCTTTCCAAGGGAAGACCTTATTGTATTTCTTCTGATTATTATTATTATTATTATTATTTTCTTTCTTCCGCCGTTTCGCCAAATTTCAACTATGAGAAGTACGCGACATGTCGCAATGATACTTAGTATACTTTATCGGTCAATGTTTGTCGTTTCAGAAAAAACACTTGGGTACCGTACCCTTTCGCGTATAAGAGTTATGCCCCTTTTAGCTGTAAAGTTTGTTTATTCTTCTCCTCTTAACCCATAAAAGTTATCAAGTTCAATCCTTTTGAAATAGGAAGAGTAACTCTTGAAGTTGTGCCAATGATATTTTTTATACTGATATATTGACCAATTAAGGAGTTATTCCCCTTTAAACTTTGACTATTTTAGTATAAAATTTTAAAATCAACAAATCTTAAGATATTTCAATGAAACTTGGTATACAGGGTCAGTGACCCCTAAGGACCAAAATAAGGTCAAGGTCAAAGGTCAAGGTCATCATTTGTTGATTTGCAAAAAATAACATTTTTTGATTGCGAAATAAGTCCAACAAGGAGAAACATTTTTCAGTACCCATTTTACTTTAAATAGTGTGTTTATGTTCCCTCTACCCAACACAGAAAAAAAAATTGAAAAAAGTGAAAAAATGTTGTCGCGACATGGATTTTTGTGTTTTTTACACCGTATCATTGTATTTAGCCATGGTATGACCTTGAAGGTATTTTCAAGGTCAAACCACCTTACCTTTACTATTCCAACCTATTTCAGTCATGAAAAGTCACCAGATGTCAAAAATAAAAAAGTTGACTTTTGCCCCCCCCTTTTTTTGAAAATTTGGAAATTTGCCATTTTTGACAAAAAAATGTTATTTTTGGATAAATACACCTTATTTCACCATAACTAAACCATATCTACCCTAAAAACCCTGAAAAAGTCTCATCTGCCCTCTTTTTTAAGGTCTTTCCCTTTCCAAGGGAAGACCTTATTGTATTTCTTCTGATTATTATTATTATTATTATTATTTTCTTTCTTCCGCCGTTTCGCCAAATTTCAACTATGAGAAGTACGCGACATGTCGCAATGATACTTAGTATACTTTATCGGTCAATGTTTGTCGTTTCAGAAAAAACACTTGGGTACCGTACCCTTTCGCGTATAAGAGTTATGCCCCTTTTAGCTGTAAAGTTTGTTTATTCTTCTCCTCTTAACCCATAAAAGTTATCAAGTTCAATCCTTTTGAAATAGGAAGAGTAACTCTTGAAGTTGTGCCAATGATATTTTTTATACTGATATATTGACCAATTAAGGAGTTATTCCCCTTTAAACTTTGACTATTTTAGTATAAAATTTTAAAATCAACAAATCTTAAGATATTTCAATGAAACTTGGTATACAGGGTCAGTGACCCCTAAGGACCAAAATAAGGTCAAGGTCAAAGGTCAAGGTCATCATTTGTTGATTTGCAAAAAATAACATTTTTTGATTGCGAAATAAGTCCAACAAGGAGAAACATTTTTCAGTACCCATTTTACTTTAAATAGTGTGTTTATGTTCCCTCTACCCAACACAGAAAAAAAAATTGAAAAAAGTGAAAAAATGTTGTCGCGACATGGATTTTTGTGTTTTTTACACCGTATCATTGTATTTAGCCATGGTATGACCTTGAAGGTATTTTCAAGGTCAAACCACCTTACCTTTACTATTCCAACCTATTTCAGTCATGAAAAGTCACCAGATGTCAAAAATAAAAAAGTTGACTTTTGCCCCCCCCTTTTTTTGAAAATTTGGAAATTTGCCATTTTTGACAAAAAAATGTTATTTTTGGATAAATACACCTTATTTCACCATAACTAAACCATATCTACCCTAAAAACCCTGAAAAAGTCTCATCTGCCCTCTTTTTTAAGGTCTTTCCCTTTCCAAGGGAAGACCTTATTGTATTTCTTCTGATTATTATTATTATTATTATTATTTTCTTTCTTCCGCCGTTTCGCCAAATTTCAACTATGAGAAGTACGCGACATGTCGCAATGATACTTAGTATACTTTATCGGTCAATGTTTGTCGTTTCAGAAAAAACACTTGGGTACCGTACCCTTTCGCGTATAAGAGTTATGCCCCTTTTAGCTGTAAAGTTTGTTTATTCTTCTCCTCTTAACCCATAAAAGTTATCAAGTTCAATCCTTTTGAAATAGGAAGAGTAACTCTTGAAGTTGTGCCAATGATATTTTTTATACTGATATATTGACCAATTAAGGAGTTATTCCCCTTTAAACTTTGACTATTTTAGTATAAAATTTTAAAATCAACAAATCTTAAGATATTTCAATGAAACTTGGTATACAGGGTCAGTGACCCCTAAGGACCAAAATAAGGTCAAGGTCAAAGGTCAAGGTCATCATTTGTTGATTTGCAAAAAATAACATTTTTTGATTGCGAAATAAGTCCAACAAGGAGAAACATTTTTCAGTACCCATTTTACTTTAAATAGTGTGTTTATGTTCCCTCTACCCAACACAGAAAAAAAAATTGAAAAAAGTGAAAAAATGTTGTCGCGACATGGATTTTTGTGTTTTTTACACCGTATCATTGTATTTAGCCATGGTATGACCTTGAAGGTATTTTCAAGGTCAAACCACCTTACCTTTACTATTCCAACCTATTTCAGTCATGAAAAGTCACCAGATGTCAAAAATAAAAAAGTTGACTTTTGCCCCCCCCTTTTTTTGAAAATTTGGAAATTTGCCATTTTTGACAAAAAAATGTTATTTTTGGATAAATACACCTTATTTCACCATAACTAAACCATATCTACCCTAAAAACCCTGAAAAAGTCTCATCTGCCCTCTTTTTTAAGGTCTTTCCCTTTCCAAGGGAAGACCTTATTGTATTTCTTCTGATTATTAAGGTCTTTCCCTTTCCAAGGGAAGACCTTATTGTATTTCTTCTGATTATTATTATTATTATTATTATTTTCTTTCTTCCGCCGTTTCGCTAAATTTCAACTATGAGAAGTACGCGACATGTCGCAATGATACTTAGTATACTTTATCGGTCAATGTTTGTCGTTTCAGAAAAAACACTTGGGTACCGTACCCTTTCGCGTATAAGAGTTATGCCCCTTTTAGCTGTAAAGTTTGTTTATTCTTCTCCTCTTAACCCATAAAAGTTATCAAGTTCAATCCTTTTGAAATAGGAAGAGTAACTCTTGAAGTTGTGCCAATGATATTTTTTATACTGATATATTGACCAATTAAGGAGTTATTCCCCTTTAAACTTTGACTTTTTTAGTATAAAATTCTAAAATCAACAAATCTTAAGATATTTCAATGAAACTTGGTATACAGGGTCAGTGACCCCTAAGGACCAAAATAAGGTCAAGGTCAAAGGTCAAGGTCATCATTTGGTGATTTGTGAAAAAATAACATTTTTTGATTGCGAAATAAGTCCAATAAGGAGAAACATTTTTCAGTACCCATTTTATTTTAAATAGTGTGTTTATGTTCCCTCTACCCAACACAGAAAAAAAATTTGAAAAAAGTGAAAAAATGTTGTCGCGACATGGATTTTTGTGATTTTTACACCGTATCACTGTATTTAGCCATGGTATGACCTTGGAGGTTTTTTCAAGGTCAAACCACATTACCTTTACCATTCCAACCTATTTCAGTCATTAAAAGTCACCAAATGTCAAAAATAAAAAAGTTGACTTTTGCCCCCCCTTTTTTTGAAAATTTGAAAATTTGCCATTTTTGACAAAAAAATGTTATTTTTGGATAAATACACCTTATTTCACCATAACTAAACCATATCTACCCTAAAAACCCTGAAAAAGTCTCATCTGCCCTCTTTTTTAAGGTCTTTCCCTTTCCAAGGGAAGACCTTATTGTATTTCTTCTGATTATTATTATTATTATTATTATTTTCTTTCTTCCGCCGTTTCGCTAAATTTCAACTATGAGAAGTACGCGACATGTCGCAATGATACTTAGTATACTTTATCGGTCAATGTTTGTCGTTTCAGAAAAAACACTTGGGTACCGTACCCTTTCGCGTATAAGAGTTATGCCCCTTTTAGCTGTAAAGTTTGTTTATTCTTCTCCTCTTAACCCATAAAAGTTATCAAGTTCAATCCTTTTGAAATAGGAAGAGTAACTCTTGAAGTTGTGCCAATGATATTTTTTATACTGATATATTGACCAATTAAGGAGTTATTCCCCTTTAAACTTTGACTTTTTTAGTATAAAATTCTAAAATCAACAAATCTTAAGATATTTCAATGAAACTTGGTATACAGGGTCAGTGACCCCTAAGGACCAAAATAAGGTCAAGGTCAAAGGTCAAGGTCATCATTTGGTGATTTGTGAAAAAATAACATTTTTTGATTGCGAAATAAGTCCAATAAGGAGAAACATTTTTCAGTACCCATTTTATTTTAAATAGTGTGTTTATGTTCCCTCTACCCAACACAGAAAAAAAATTTGAAAAAAGTGAAAAAATGTTGTCGCGACATGGATTTTTGTGATTTTTACACCGTATCACTGTATTTAGCCATGGTATGACCTTGGAGGTTTTTTCAAGGTCAAACCACATTACCTTTACCATTCCAACCTATTTCAGTCATTAAAAGTCACCAAATGTCAAAAATAAAAAAGTTGACTTTTGCCCCCCCTTTTTTTGAAAATTTGAAAATTTGCCATTTTTGACAAAAAAATGTTATTTTTGGATAAATACACCTTATTTCACCATAACTAAACCATATCTACCCTAAAAACCCTGAAAAAGTCTCATCTGCCCTCTTTTTTAAGGTCTTTCCCTTTCCAAGGGAAGACCTTATTGTATTTCTTCTGATTATTATTATTATTATTATTATTTTCTTTCTTCCGCCGTTTCGCTAAATTTCAACTATGAGAAGTACGCGACATGTCGCAATGATACTTAGTATACTTTATCGGTCAATGTTTGTCGTTTCAGAAAAAACACTTGGGTACCGTACCCTTTCGCGTATAAGAGTTATGCCCCTTTTAGCTGTAAAGTTTGTTTATTCTTCTCCTCTTAACCCATAAAAGTTATCAAGTTCAATCCTTTTGAAATAGGAAGAGTAACTCTTGAAGTTGTGCCAATGATATTTTTTATACTGATATATTGACCAATTAAGGAGTTATTCCCCTTTAAACTTTGACTTTTTTAGTATAAAATTCTAAAATCAACAAATCTTAAGATATTTCAATGAAACTTGGTATACAGGGTCAGTGACCCCTAAGGACCAAAATAAGGTCAAGGTCAAAGGTCAAGGTCATCATTTGGTGATTTGTGAAAAAATAACATTTTTTGATTGCGAAATAAGTCCAATAAGGAGAAACATTTTTCAGTACCCATTTTATTTTAAATAGTGTGTTTATGTTCCCTCTACCCAACACAGAAAAAAAATTTGAAAAAAGTGAAAAAATGTTGTCGCGACATGGATTTTTGTGATTTTTACACCGTATCACTGTATTTAGCCATGGTATGACCTTGGAGGTTTTTTCAAGGTCAAACCACATTACCTTTACCATTCCAACCTATTTCAGTCATTAAAAGTCACCAAATGTCAAAAATAAAAAAGTTGACTTTTGCCCCCCCCTTTTTTTGAAAATTTGAAAATTTGCCATTTTTGACAAAAAAATGTTATTTTTGGATAAATACACCTTATTTCACCATAACTAAACCATATCTACCCTAAAAACCCTGAAAAAGTCTCATCTGCCCTCTTTTTTAAGGTCTTTCCCTTTCCAAGGGAAGACCTTATTGTATTTCTTCTGATTATTATTATTATTATTATTATTTTCTTTCTTCCGCCGTTTCGCTAAATTTCAACTATGAGAAGTACGCGACATGTCGCAATGATACTTAGTATACTTTATCGGTCAATGTTTGTCGTTTCAGAAAAAACACTTGGGTACCGTACCCTTTCGCGTATAAGAGTTATGCCCCTTTTAGCTGTAAAGTTTGTTTATTCTTCTCCTCTTAACCCATAAAAGTTATCAAGTTCAATCCTTTTGAAATAGGAAGAGTAACTCTTGAAGTTGTGCCAATGATATTTTTTATACTGATATATTGACCAATTAAGGAGTTATTCCCCTTTAAACTTTGACTTTTTTAGTATAAAATTCTAAAATCAACAAATCTTAAGATATTTCAATGAAACTTGGTATACAGGGTCAGTGACCCCTAAGGACCAAAATAAGGTCAAGGTCAAAGGTCAAGGTCATCATTTGGTGATTTGTGAAAAAATAACATTTTTTGATTGCGAAATAAGTCCAATAAGGAGAAACATTTTTCAGTACCCATTTTATTTTAAATAGTGTGTTTATGTTCCCTCTACCCAACACAGAAAAAAAATTTGAAAAAAGTGAAAAAATGTTGTCGCGACATGGATTTTTGTGATTTTTACACCGTATCACTGTATTTAGCCATGGTATGACCTTGGAGGTTTTTTCAAGGTCAAACCACATTACCTTTACCATTCCAACCTATTTCAGTCATTAAAAGTCACCAAATGTCAAAAATAAAAAAGTTGACTTTTGCCCCCCCCTTTTTTTGAAAATTTGAAAATTTGCCATTTTTGACAAAAAAATGTTATTTTTGGATAAATACACCTTATTTCACCATAACTAAACCATATCTACCCTAAAAACCCTGAAAAAGTCTCATCTGCCCTCTTTTTTAAGGTCTTTCCCTTTCCAAGGGAAGACCTTATTGTATTTCTTCTGATTATTATTATTATTATTATTATTTTCTTTCTTCCGCCGTTTCGCTAAATTTCAACTATGAGAAGTACGCGACATGTCGCAATGATACTTAGTATACTTTATCGGTCAATGTTTGTCGTTTCAGAAAAAACACTTGGGTACCGTACCCTTTCGCGTATAAGAGTTATGCCCCTTTTAGCTGTAAAGTTTGTTTATTCTTCTCCTCTTAACCCATAAAAGTTATCAAGTTCAATCCTTTTGAAATAGGAAGAGTAACTCTTGAAGTTGTGCCAATGATATTTTTTATACTGATATATTGACCAATTAAGGAGTTATTCCCCTTTAAACTTTGACTTTTTTAGTATAAAATTCTAAAATCAACAAATCTTAAGATATTTCAATGAAACTTGGTATACAGGGTCAGTGACCCCTAAGGACCAAAATAAGGTCAAGGTCAAAGGTCAAGGTCATCATTTGGTGATTTGTGAAAAAATAACATTTTTTGATTGCGAAATAAGTCCAATAAGGAGAAACATTTTTCAGTACCCATTTTATTTTAAATAGTGTGTTTATGTTCCCTCTACCCAACACAGAAAAAAAATTTGAAAAAAGTGAAAAAATGTTGTCGCGACATGGATTTTTGTGATTTTTACACCGTATCACTGTATTTAGCCATGGTATGACCTTGGAGGTTTTTTCAAGGTCAAACCACATTACCTTTACCATTCCAACCTATTTCAGTCATTAAAAGTCACCAAATGTCAAAAATAAAAAAGTTGACTTTTGCCCCCCCTTTTTTTGAAAATTTGAAAATTTGCCATTTTTGACAAAAAAATGTTATTTTTGGATAAATACACCTTATTTCACCATAACTAAACCATATCTACCCTAAAAACCCTGAAAAAGTCTCATCTGCCCTCTTTTTTAAGGTCTTTCCCTTTCCAAGGGAAGACCTTATTGTATTTCTTCTGATTATTATTATTATTATTATTATTTTCTTTCTTCCGCCGTTTCGCTAAATTTCAACTATGAGAAGTACGCGACATGTCGCAATGATACTTAGTATACTTTATCGGTCAATGTTTGTCGTTTCAGAAAAAACACTTGGGTACCGTACCCTTTCGCGTATAAGAGTTATGCCCCTTTTAGCTGTAAAGTTTGTTTATTCTTCTCCTCTTAACCCATAAAAGTTATCAAGTTCAATCCTTTTGAAATAGGAAGAGTAACTCTTGAAGTTGTGCCAATGATATTTTTTATACTGATATATTGACCAATTAAGGAGTTATTCCCCTTTAAACTTTGACTTTTTTAGTATAAAATTCTAAAATCAACAAATCTTAAGATATTTCAATGAAACTTGGTATACAGGGTCAGTGACCCCTAAGGACCAAAATAAGGTCAAGGTCAAAGGTCAAGGTCATCATTTGGTGATTTGTGAAAAAATAACATTTTTTGATTGCGAAATAAGTCCAATAAGGAGAAACATTTTTCAGTACCCATTTTATTTTAAATAGTGTGTTTATGTTCCCTCTACCCAACACAGAAAAAAAATTTGAAAAAAGTGAAAAAATGTTGTCGCGACATGGATTTTTGTGATTTTTACACCGTATCACTGTATTTAGCCATGGTATGACCTTGGAGGTTTTTTCAAGGTCAAACCACATTACCTTTACCATTCCAACCTATTTCAGTCATTAAAAGTCACCAAATGTCAAAAATAAAAAAGTTGACTTTTGCCCCCCCCTTTTTTTGAAAATTTGAAAATTTGCCATTTTTGACAAAAAAATGTTATTTTTGGATAAATACACCTTATTTCACCATAACTAAACCATATCTACCCTAAAAACCCTGAAAAAGTCTCATCTGCCCTCTTTTTTAAGGTCTTTCCCTTTCCAAGGGAAGACCTTATTGTATTTCTTCTGATTATTATTATTATTATTATTATTTTCTTTCTTCCGCCGTTTCGCTAAATTTCAACTATGAGAAGTACGCGACATGTCGCAATGATACTTAGTATACTTTATCGGTCAATGTTTGTCGTTTCAGAAAAAACACTTGGGTACCGTACCCTTTCGCGTATAAGAGTTATGCCCCTTTTAGCTGTAAAGTTTGTTTATTCTTCTCCTCTTAACCCATAAAAGTTATCAAGTTCAATCCTTTTGAAATAGGAAGAGTAACTCTTGAAGTTGTGCCAATGATATTTTTTATACTGATATATTGACCAATTAAGGAGTTATTCCCCTTTAAACTTTGACTTTTTTAGTATAAAATTCTAAAATCAACAAATCTTAAGATATTTCAATGAAACTTGGTATACAGGGTCAGTGACCCCTAAGGACCAAAATAAGGTCAAGGTCAAAGGTCAAGGTCATCATTTGGTGATTTGTGAAAAAATAACATTTTTTGATTGCGAAATAAGTCCAATAAGGAGAAACATTTTTCAGTACCCATTTTATTTTAAATAGTGTGTTTATGTTCCCTCTACCCAACACAGAAAAAAAATTTGAAAAAAGTGAAAAAATGTTGTCGCGACATGGATTTTTGTGATTTTTACACCGTATCACTGTATTTAGCCATGGTATGACCTTGGAGGTTTTTTCAAGGTCAAACCACATTACCTTTACCATTCCAACCTATTTCAGTCATTAAAAGTCACCAAATGTCAAAAATAAAAAAGTTGACTTTTGCCCCCCCCTTTTTTTGAAAATTTGAAAATTTGCCATTTTTGACAAAAAAATGTTATTTTTGGATAAATACACCTTATTTCACCATAACTAAACCATATCTACCCTAAAAACCCTGAAAAAGTCTCATCTGCCCTCTTTTTTAAGGTCTTTCCCTTTCCAAGGGAAGACCTTATTGTATTTCTTCTGATTATTATTATTATTATTATTATTTTCTTTCTTCCGCCGTTTCGCTAAATTTCAACTATGAGAAGTACGCGACATGTCGCAATGATACTTAGTATACTTTATCGGTCAATGTTTGTCGTTTCAGAAAAAACACTTGGGTACCGTACCCTTTCGCGTATAAGAGTTATGCCCCTTTTAGCTGTAAAGTTTGTTTATTCTTCTCCTCTTAACCCATAAAAGTTATCAAGTTCAATCCTTTTGAAATAGGAAGAGTAACTCTTGAAGTTGTGCCAATGATATTTTTTATACTGATATATTGACCAATTAAGGAGTTATTCCCCTTTAAACTTTGACTTTTTTAGTATAAAATTCTAAAATCAACAAATCTTAAGATATTTCAATGAAACTTGGTATACAGGGTCAGTGACCCCTAAGGACCAAAATAAGGTCAAGGTCAAAGGTCAAGGTCATCATTTGGTGATTTGTGAAAAAATAACATTTTTTGATTGCGAAATAAGTCCAATAAGGAGAAACATTTTTCAGTACCCATTTTATTTTAAATAGTGTGTTTATGTTCCCTCTACCCAACACAGAAAAAAAATTTGAAAAAAGTGAAAAAATGTTGTCGCGACATGGATTTTTGTGATTTTTACACCGTATCACTGTATTTAGCCATGGTATGACCTTGGAGGTTTTTTCAAGGTCAAACCACATTACCTTTACCATTCCAACCTATTTCAGTCATTAAAAGTCACCAAATGTCAAAAATAAAAAAGTTGACTTTTGCCCCCCCTTTTTTTGAAAATTTGAAAATTTGCCATTTTTGACAAAAAAATGTTATTTTTGGATAAATACACCTTATTTCACCATAACTAAACCATATCTACCCTAAAAACCCTGAAAAAGTCTCATCTGCCCTCTTTTTTAAGGTCTTTCCCTTTCCAAGGGAAGACCTTATTGTATTTCTTCTGATTATTATTATTATTATTATTATTTTCTTTCTTCCGCCGTTTCGCTAAATTTCAACTATGAGAAGTACGCGACATGTCGCAATGATACTTAGTATACTTTATCGGTCAATGTTTGTCGTTTCAGAAAAAACACTTGGGTACCGTACCCTTTCGCGTATAAGAGTTATGCCCCTTTTAGCTGTAAAGTTTGTTTATTCTTCTCCTCTTAACCCATAAAAGTTATCAAGTTCAATCCTTTTGAAATAGGAAGAGTAACTCTTGAAGTTGTGCCAATGATATTTTTTATACTGATATATTGACCAATTAAGGAGTTATTCCCCTTTAAACTTTGACTTTTTTAGTATAAAATTCTAAAATCAACAAATCTTAAGATATTTCAATGAAACTTGGTATACAGGGTCAGTGACCCCTAAGGACCAAAATAAGGTCAAGGTCAAAGGTCAAGGTCATCATTTGGTGATTTGTGAAAAAATAACATTTTTTGATTGCGAAATAAGTCCAATAAGGAGAAACATTTTTCAGTACCCATTTTATTTTAAATAGTGTGTTTATGTTCCCTCTACCCAACACAGAAAAAAAATTTGAAAAAAGTGAAAAAATGTTGTCGCGACATGGATTTTTGTGATTTTTACACCGTATCACTGTATTTAGCCATGGTATGACCTTGGAGGTTTTTTCAAGGTCAAACCACATTACCTTTACCATTCCAACCTATTTCAGTCATTAAAAGTCACCAAATGTCAAAAATAAAAAAGTTGACTTTTGCCCCCCCTTTTTTTGAAAATTTGAAAATTTGCCATTTTTGACAAAAAAATGTTATTTTTGGATAAATACACCTTATTTCACCATAACTAAACCATATCTACCCTAAAAACCCTGAAAAAGTCTCATCTGCCCTCTTTTTTAAGGTCTTTCCCTTTCCAAGGGAAGACCTTATTGTATTTCTTCTGATTATTATTATTATTATTATTATTTTCTTTCTTCCGCCGTTTCGCTAAATTTCAACTATGAGAAGTACGCGACATGTCGCAATGATACTTAGTATACTTTATCGGTCAATGTTTGTCGTTTCAGAAAAAACACTTGGGTACCGTACCCTTTCGCGTATAAGAGTTATGCCCCTTTTAGCTGTAAAGTTTGTTTATTCTTCTCCTCTTAACCCATAAAAGTTATCAAGTTCAATCCTTTTGAAATAGGAAGAGTAACTCTTGAAGTTGTGCCAATGATATTTTTTATACTGATATATTGACCAATTAAGGAGTTATTCCCCTTTAAACTTTGACTTTTTTAGTATAAAATTCTAAAATCAACAAATCTTAAGATATTTCAATGAAACTTGGTATACAGGGTCAGTGACCCCTAAGGACCAAAATAAGGTCAAGGTCAAAGGTCAAGGTCATCATTTGGTGATTTGTGAAAAAATAACATTTTTTGATTGCGAAATAAGTCCAATAAGGAGAAACATTTTTCAGTACCCATTTTATTTTAAATAGTGTGTTTATGTTCCCTCTACCCAACACAGAAAAAAAATTTGAAAAAAGTGAAAAAATGTTGTCGCGACATGGATTTTTGTGATTTTTACACCGTATCACTGTATTTAGCCATGGTATGACCTTGGAGGTTTTTTCAAGGTCAAACCACATTACCTTTACCATTCCAACCTATTTCAGTCATTAAAAGTCACCAAATGTCAAAAATAAAAAAGTTGACTTTTGCCCCCCCCTTTTTTTGAAAATTTGAAAATTTGCCATTTTTGACAAAAAAATGTTATTTTTGGATAAATACACCTTATTTCACCATAACTAAACCATATCTACCCTAAAAACCCTGAAAAAGTCTCATCTGCCCTCTTTTTTAAGGTCTTTCCCTTTCCAAGGGAAGACCTTATTGTATTTCTTCTGATTATTATTATTATTATTATTATTTTCTTTCTTCCGCCGTTTCGCTAAATTTCAACTATGAGAAGTACGCGACATGTCGCAATGATACTTAGTATACTTTATCGGTCAATGTTTGTCGTTTCAGAAAAAACACTTGGGTACCGTACCCTTTCGCGTATAAGAGTTATGCCCCTTTTAGCTGTAAAGTTTGTTTATTCTTCTCCTCTTAACCCATAAAAGTTATCAAGTTCAATCCTTTTGAAATAGGAAGAGTAACTCTTGAAGTTGTGCCAATGATATTTTTTATACTGATATATTGACCAATTAAGGAGTTATTCCCCTTTAAACTTTGACTTTTTTAGTATAAAATTCTAAAATCAACAAATCTTAAGATATTTCAATGAAACTTGGTATACAGGGTCAGTGACCCCTAAGGACCAAAATAAGGTCAAGGTCAAAGGTCAAGGTCATCATTTGGTGATTTGTGAAAAAATAACATTTTTTGATTGCGAAATAAGTCCAATAAGGAGAAACATTTTTCAGTACCCATTTTATTTTAAATAGTGTGTTTATGTTCCCTCTACCCAACACAGAAAAAAAATTTGAAAAAAGTGAAAAAATGTTGTCGCGACATGGATTTTTGTGATTTTTACACCGTATCACTGTATTTAGCCATGGTATGACCTTGGAGGTTTTTTCAAGGTCAAACCACATTACCTTTACCATTCCAACCTATTTCAGTCATTAAAAGTCACCAAATGTCAAAAATAAAAAAGTTGACTTTTGCCCCCCCTTTTTTTGAAAATTTGAAAATTTGCCATTTTTGACAAAAAAATGTTATTTTTGGATAAATACACCTTATTTCACCATAACTAAACCATATCTACCCTAAAAACCCTGAAAAAGTCTCATCTGCCCTCTTTTTTAAGGTCTTTCCCTTTCCAAGGGAAGACCTTATTGTATTTCTTCTGATTATTATTATTATTATTATTATTTTCTTTCTTCCGCCGTTTCGCTAAATTTCAACTATGAGAAGTACGCGACATGTCGCAATGATACTTAGTATACTTTATCGGTCAATGTTTGTCGTTTCAGAAAAAACACTTGGGTACCGTACCCTTTCGCGTATAAGAGTTATGCCCCTTTTAGCTGTAAAGTTTGTTTATTCTTCTCCTCTTAACCCATAAAAGTTATCAAGTTCAATCCTTTTGAAATAGGAAGAGTAACTCTTGAAGTTGTGCCAATGATATTTTTTATACTGATATATTGACCAATTAAGGAGTTATTCCCCTTTAAACTTTGACTTTTTTAGTATAAAATTCTAAAATCAACAAATCTTAAGATATTTCAATGAAACTTGGTATACAGGGTCAGTGACCCCTAAGGACCAAAATAAGGTCAAGGTCAAAGGTCAAGGTCATCATTTGGTGATTTGTGAAAAAATAACATTTTTTGATTGCGAAATAAGTCCAATAAGGAGAAACATTTTTCAGTACCCATTTTATTTTAAATAGTGTGTTTATGTTCCCTCTACCCAACACAGAAAAAAAATTTGAAAAAAGTGAAAAAATGTTGTCGCGACATGGATTTTTGTGATTTTTACACCGTATCACTGTATTTAGCCATGGTATGACCTTGGAGGTTTTTTCAAGGTCAAACCACATTACCTTTACCATTCCAACCTATTTCAGTCATTAAAAGTCACCAAATGTCAAAAATAAAAAAGTTGACTTTTGCCCCCCCTTTTTTTGAAAATTTGAAAATTTGCCATTTTTGACAAAAAAATGTTATTTTTGGATAAATACACCTTATTTCACCATAACTAAACCATATCTACCCTAAAAAACCCTGAAAAAGTCTCATCTGCCCTCTTTTTTAAGGTCTTTCCCTTTCCAAGGGAAGACCTTATTGTATTTCTTCTGATTATTATTATTATTATTATTATTTTCTTTCTTCCGCCGTTTCGCTAAATTTCAACTATGAGAAGTACGCGACATGTCGCAATGATACTTAGTATACTTTATCGGTCAATGTTTGTCGTTTCAGAAAAAACACTTGGGTACCGTACCCTTTCGCGTATAAGAGTTATGCCCCTTTTAGCTGTAAAGTTTGTTTATTCTTCTCCTCTTAACCCATAAAAGTTATCAAGTTCAATCCTTTTGAAATAGGAAGAGTAACTCTTGAAGTTGTGCCAATGATATTTTTTATACTGATATATTGACCAATTAAGGAGTTATTCCCCTTTAAACTTTGACTTTTTTTAGTATAAAATTCTAAAATCAACAAATCTTAAGATATTTCAATGAAACTTGGTATACAGGGTCAGTGACCCCTAAGGACCAAAATAAGGTCAAGGTCAAAGGTCAAGGTCATCATTTGGTGATTTGTGAAAAAATAACATTTTTTGATTGCGAAATAAGTCCAATAAGGAGAAACATTTTTCAGTACCCATTTTATTTTAAATAGTGTGTTTATGTTCCCTCTACCCAACACAGAAAAAAAATTTGAAAAAAGTGAAAAAATGTTGTCGCGACATGGATTTTTGTGATTTTTTACACCGTATCACTGTATTTAGCCAATGGTATGACCTTGGAGGTTTTTTCAAGGTCAAACCACATTACCTTTACCATTCCAACCTATTTCAGTCATTAAAAGTCACCAAATGTCAAAAATAAAAAAGTTGACTTTTGCCCCCCCTTTTTTTGAAAATTTGAAAATTTGCCATTTTTGACAAAAAAATGTTATTTTTGGATAAATACACCTTATTTCACCATAACTAAACCATATCTACCCTAAAAACCCTGAAAAAGTCTCATCTGCCCTCTTTTTTAAGGTCTTTCCCTTTCCAAGGGAAGACCTTATTGTATTTCTTCTGATTATTATTATTATTATTATTATTTTTCTTTCTTCCGCCGTTTCGCTAAATTTCAACTATGAGAAGTACGCGACATGTCGCAATGATACTTAGTATACTTTATCGGTCAATGTTTGTCGTTTCAGAAAAAAACACTTGGGTACCGTACCCTTTCGCGTATAAGAGTTATGCCCCTTTTTAGCTGTAAAGTTTGTTTATTCTTCTCC
>CAXARO010000671.1:0-58664 GCA_963971305.1 Arcuatula senhousia | reverse complement strand
TGGACAAGGAAGAAGCCTGATTATGGGGCCAAAGGTCATGGTCACACATTAAAACATGGAAATTTTCAAAATTGGGTTTCTTAATCTTACATAAATTGGAACATCATGATAGAATTTCATGAAACCTAAGAAATTGAAGTTGTTCCGAAACAAAGAGGCTCACAGGAGTCTGAATCGCTCACCTGGGATTGAAGACAACTTATGTGGTGACACATCTTGATTTTAGATCTTTTGAATGTCTATCAGAATTGTCAGCAGGGTCAAGGTTACCTCCCCCCCCCCCCCAAGATCTTGAATTTCGTGAATCTTCAGATAAAAGAAACTCACGTCTGTTTCTCTGTCAAAACTGGATAAAATAGAATTGGGCTTCTTATCTGAATGGTTTCTCAAGGTCAATATTGAAGAAAAACTTCTCTTCATAGAATTGATGTCCAAAAAGCTTGAAGTTCATGAAACTTGTAAACATTTGAAAAGATTGTTGGGCAAAGAAGAAGCCTGATTATGGGACAAAAGGTCATGGTCCCAAATTAAAAAATTACAAAACATGGAAAATTTCAAAATTGGGTTTCTCAAATAAATTGTAACACCATGCATGATAGAATTTCATGAAACCTAAGAAATTGAAGTTGTTCCGAAACAAGTGGCTCCCAGGAGCCTGAATCGCTCACCTGGGCTTGAAGACAACTTGTGAGGTGTCACATCTTGATTTTAGATCTTTGAATGTCTATCAGAATTGTTAGCAGGGTCAAGGTTACCCCCTCCCCAAGAGGCCATTTGTAATATCTTGAATTTTATGAAACTTTCATTTTGAATCTTCAGGTAAAAGAAACGCCCCTCTTTTTGTCTGGCAAAGCTGGCTAAAATAGAATTGGGCCTCTTATCTAAATGGTTTCTCAAGGTCAAAATTGAAGAAAAACTTCACTCATAGAACTGGTTTCCAAAAAGCTTGAAGATCATGAAACTTGTAAACATTTGAAAAGATTGTTGGGCAAGGAAGAAGCCTGATTATGGGACAAAAGGTCATGGTCCCAAATTAAAAAATTACAAAACATGGAAATTTTCAAAATTGGGTTTCTCAAATAAATTGTAACACCATGCATGATAGAATTTCATGAAACCTAAAAAATTGAAGTTGTTCCGAAACAAGTGGCTCCCAGGAGCCTGGATCGCTCACCTGGCCTTGAAGTCAACCCTATGAAGACTTTTGAAGAGCTTTATGAGGTGAACATTTAACCGAGCAACAGCTTTTCTCTATTTGCAATAGTTTTCATTTTATAGGCCAAAAACATGAAAAAAAAATTATTTTAGGGAAGGGGTCATCTGACAACTTCGACCTTATGAAGACTTGGGGAGCTTAATGAGCTGAACATTTAAGGTAGTAGACCTGGGGTAAGGGACATAACTCTTTCAAAAAGATCAGAGGTCATTTGAATGTTTTATATTCAAGTTATTTTCCAAACATTTTGTTGATGCTGATCAGGCTTTGTTTTCAGAGCATTTCTGTGTATAATGTTTCCTTGCATGTCCATAATAAAACAAAATCATAACATTTTGTAAACAAGTCTTTGTAAGTTTAAAATTCTAATCTAATATTAATATGATGCAGGTTAAACCTGTGACGCTCCCGAAGTTTGAACATATCCTTAAATATTTTACAAGCTAAAATAAGTTTTCAAATGTTTATTGTGCAATTAATTGAAACAAATTCTTATTCGAAAATAAAAACAAAGACGCAGAAAGTCCGCGAAACCGCGCGTGATTTACCGGACGTTGAAGGAAAATTGAGCCCATAGTACAACTAGAATATTGACATTTCTACCATTATCGCTCCCTTCGGGAGCGTAAAAGTGAATGAAATTCAATGATTGAATAATAAAAAAGTCCTACCCGGCTACCTGAACATAAGCACAACACAGTGAATATCCATGCTTATTTCTGCCAGGTTTCTAAAGCAACTTTCTCATGTCAATAGTCAGAACATTACATTGAGATGCAGAAAATCACAAAAACCTGACAGATAAAACGTTTACATGTCAAATTTTGTTGTCTGCTGCTGGGGAAAGTTTTGTATGGGGAAGGAAATGAATTGGTATGGTCCAAGTTGCATATGGTTATCTCGCCCCGAAGAAATGATGTCCCTAATATTATTAAAATACCAAAATTGTTTCAAATATTTTGTAAATTGAACAAATAAGTCAAAATTAATGGTAATATGTATTAAAAGACAGTTTTTAATTCATTCTTTTTGAATTAGAGAGCATTTCACCCCTATTATCTTGATTTTTGGTATGCCTATGATACCTTTAAAATAAAATATCTTTACAAATTGACGGTCAATTTGTCTAATTTTTGGTGCAATGTTGCATTTTCATGATACTAACAAAGTGTTAATTTTTTTTTAAAAAACGACTGATAGGCTTTTTAAAAAAATTAATTTATTTTGTCCCACCAGCTGTTCTTTTGTGTTCAATTTTTTCAAAAAATTAATATAATTTCTATTGTATTGGTAATTACAAATGAAAAATCATTAACAAAGCGTTGAATTTATATTGCCTCACCCAATAACTTTTCATAATCGCCAAAGATTGATTATTCTAACACATATTTTTGAAAATAAACCCCTCAATTCAAATTAGGGCATTTGGGTCTGCAAAGGTCTTTAATGGTCATATGTATAAGACTTTACAGTGCCCTAGCGGAGAAACTAGACGGTGAAATCTCTTGAAACTTGTTTATTTTATGCATCTGTACTAGTAAATAACAGCATATAACTTTTAGAAAAATTGACTGTTTGGAAAATTTTGGGGTCATCCAGGCCTACTACCTTAACCAAGAAACAGCTTTTCTCTATTTGCAATTATAATAGTTTTCATTCGGTAGGCCAAAAACATGAAAAAATCCTTTTTTTAGGGACTGTAACCTCTATAAGGGAGCGACCAATTGATTTTTATGGGGAGGCTATGGTGAAATTTGAAATGAAAAGGCAGTATGGCAAAAATCCAGAAATAAAAACACAGGTCAGTGCTTTGAATGAAAAAAAAAAAGGCACGATGGGATCTTTGGTTTAAAAACTTATAGTAGCTTTTGAAATACAAAAAAAAATACGCGCGCTAGCGCGAAAAACAAATCCAGGCTTGACTTTTCTAAAAATAAAAAGGCAGGACAAGGAAAATCTCCATAGCTCCCCATAAAAATCAAATGGTTGCTCCCTAATGGGTCATCTGACAACGTCGACCATAGGAGACTTTTGTAGAGCTAAATGAGCTGAACATTTAAGCAAGCAATAGTTTTCATTCTATTAGCCAAAAACATGTAAAGTGTTAATTTTAGGGTTCATCTGACATCTTCGACCCTATGGAGCCTTAAATAGAGCTTAATGAGCTGAACATTGAAGCAAGCATTAGTTTTCATTCTGTAGGCCAAAAACACTAATTTTTTGGCCTTTAAGGGGCTGTAACCCCTATAAGGGGTTATCTGACAATTTCGACCCTATGGAGACTTTTGAAGAGCATAAAGAGCTGAACATTGAAGCAAGCAACAGAATTTCATTTCTCTATCTGCAATAACTTTCATTCTATAAGTCAAAAAAACATGGAAAAAACGCTATTTTTCACCTTCAAGGTAGTCTGATCCCCTTGGTCTTTTTTTAGAAACGGCAGCCAAGTTTTTTGACGAATCAAAAATCAAAACACAAGTATGGTGCATGACAGCCTAAGGATCATTCATACCAAGTTTCATTAAGTTCTTATCAGTAGTTTCAGAGGATAACATTTTGTAAAATTTGTTAACAGACGACGACGGACGCCAAGTGATGGTTGAAATTGGGCTGGACGGCGTCTCTGATGAGCTATTAATTAAGTACTATATCATATAAGGATCAGGGGGTGGCACATTGATAATGTCCAGTTTTAGATTTTGGGGTATAGATTCATTCATTTTACCATAAAAACAAACCCAATGCAGTTTTTACATTTTAAAATGTAGCTGGTGCCTTGGTATTTTTGACTGGTTATAGGGAAAAATTATGGCGGGAAATTTTCCCGTACTTCACTGTACAATGTAACTTAATTTTGACTGGAAATATCTCCTTAACCCAAGATCGTCTGAAAAATTTAGTGGTCAAAACGAAGTTTACTTGGGTAGCTTTCCCTAATTCTGTTGATTTTTTTTTGTGTGTGTATTTATTATTGATGTGCCACCCTTTTAATGATTCTTAGAAAAAGAAGTACTTTAAAAAAGGTTATAACAAAACCACCGAACTTGAATGATCAATCTCATAGTCCAGAGAAAATGACAAAAACGAATCAGTCATACCGGAGAACTGGTTGGTCGCAATGGTCCTGACTTGGTACAGGCATTTCAAACGAAATGGTGGGTTAAACCAGGTTTTATGGCGCCAAACCTCCCTCTTCCATTGCGATCTTAGGATCCGGTAATGACCATAGAACGAAACATAGTTGTGAGACACAATAGGGATATTGAGGTGATCATCTCAGTACAGCAGACCAGTCAAACACCAATAAAAACAATTAACTATCATATCTTTTAACTCAATTTTGAACCCCTCCACCAGTGGCCGATAACGAAGAAAGAAGTGATCGCATGAGACGTACCCTCCCACAGCCCTGCCCCAAAAGTCGGCCACGAAGAAACCGGTGTCTGACCAAAAAATTTGTGAAATGCGTGCAAGCTCTGGCATATCGAATAAGTTGAGAAATATAAACACCGTATGCAGGACAAGTAGGTATATTGCTCTGTAGATTAGGAAAATTAATAATTTGAAAATTAAAATCGTCTCGTTTATCGTAAATTTTTGTACTGAGATGACCACCTGGGTCAAATTCGAGGTGCAAATCCAAGAAAGACGTGAAGCAATTATTGAAGGAATCCAACTACCAAATGAAGTGTTATTGACAGAAAGGACATCATCAATATATCTGAATGTAAGATTAAATGACCTTGCCTCTTTCATCTTCTTGTTCTTTACGAGTCCCTGAAGAAATTCAGTCTCGTAAGAGTATAAAAACAAATCGGCGAGGAGAGGAGTTTTTGTGTTAGTTTGTGCCCATTGGAATGCCGATTTGTTGTTGAAAAATCTCTCCTCCGAAGGTGACAAATATTTTGTCAATGAGAAATCAAGCATACTGCAAACTTGTTCCAGTGTGTAACAAATTTTATGTTTTGGAAAAGAATGTAGAATTATAACCCAAAACAACAAAATTCCTTGAGTTTGAAAAGGCTTTTTCGAGAAGTTTTTTCAGGCGACATTTTAGTTTTTCGTGTGGCAAGGTAGTGTATAAAGTTGAAAAATGGATCCTTTTTGATCCTCAAAAACAAGATTTTATATGTGTTTCTAAAGTGAAACATACTTACCCATCAATATTACATATTGAATACGTTTCTTGCACTGGTAGTTACAATCGCAAAATACGGTGACTTAAAATTAAAAAGCATCACGTGATGCGCAGTCACCTGACCTGAACTCACCTGGATAAACCAAGGTAAGAATCAGTTATATAGCGGATGATTGGTAAAAATACCAACTTAACACTATAACAAGGAAATATATAATGTGGTGGTGGATGGATCTGGGTAAGTATGTTTCACTTTAGAAACACATATAAAATCTTGTTTTTGAGGATCAAAAAGGATCCATTTTATATATGTTTCGTGAAACATACTTACCCATCAATATTACTGATTTCTAAGCAGTATCCAAGGTGGCGGATATATTTTCCGTCTTCAAAAGTAACATTTTCCAAAAAGGTTAAAATACTTCCACCAATAAACATCAACAGGAACAAAACAACATATTTACAGGCAACAACAACGTTCATTCATTCTGCAAGTAAATATAAATAAACATTTAAATAATATATTATCAAAATACTGTTGTATTCTGAATAAATATCATAATATAAATTCCACTACTGTAATACTTTTAGAGAGTCTAAATCTCTCAAGTAAAACTTCACAAAAGTAGATTCTGAAGACCAATCTGCTGCCTCCAGAATTGACTTGGTCGATGCACCATTATACAACGCCCAAGATGGAGCAATTGCTCTGGTAGAATGGGCATTAACCTTCATCTGATTTTCCCCATATGCTAATTTTATGGTGTTTACAATCCATTTCGAAAGTGTAACAGAAGAAACTGGTTTGTGTGGTTCATTTATAGCCAGAAATAGCTTTACTTTTTCATTAGGTTCTAATTTTTCTCTACTCTGTTTTGTTCTTTCTAAATAATGAACCATAGCTCTTTTTGGATCCAACAATTTTCTTTCTGAAAACTGTGGTACCAAAATCTTAACACCAAAATGAGATTGTCTGTCCTGTTTAGCTAAACCATGTCTAATAAAGATAATACCTTTCTCTTGAATTTTCATGGATTCACTATCAATTCTCAAACTTTGTAAATCACTGCACCTTCTAAAAGTTGTTATAGCAGTGAGAAAAATAACCTTAAATGTTAGAAACTTTAATGTAGCCTGCTGTATGGGCTCAAAGGGGTCATTTTCTAAAGCTTTCAAAACTAATTCTAAGTCCCATTCAGGTAACAGTTTTACTTTTGGGGGTCTAGAATGAAATATCCCTTTCAATAATCTTGATACATGTGGATGTTGCCCAACCTGAACATTACCAATAGGTGGTAAAACTGCAGACAACATAGACCTATACCCTGAAATGGTCCTATACTGTAAACCCGATTCAAAAAGATGAGCTAAAAAGTCAGCAATTTGATTTAGAGTTGCATGATAGGGATCAACCTGTTGTTGATCACACCAGCTACAGAACTTTTCGAATTTCTTAGTATAATCTCGTTGTGTACCTTTACGCCAGGATGCATTGAGCAAATTTGTAGCTGACTCTGAAAAGCCTTCTGCTTTAAAGTTTCTGTTGAGAGCAGCCATGCTGTCAAACTCAACATCTGAACATTCGGATGGTAAATGTTGGTTTTCGGTTGACACAAGAGATTCTCTAACATTGGCAACCTGATTGGTGGAGCAATAAGCATTTGTAATATCTCCGGATACCAATGTCTCCGAGGCCACTGTGGTGCAATCAAAATGATCTGACAATGGAATTGCCTCATATATTGTAAAATTTTCGGTATGAGACAAATGGGAGGATAAACATATGCAAACATGTTCTCCCAAGATATTGTCAGAGCATCTACTG
Source organism: Arcuatula senhousia (assembly GCA_963971305.1). Classification (NCBI taxonomy): domain Eukaryota; kingdom Metazoa; phylum Mollusca; class Bivalvia; order Mytilida; family Mytilidae; genus Arcuatula; species Arcuatula senhousia. The sequence goes on along the minus strand of CAXARO010000671.1, from coordinate 51,485 downwards.
CCAGGGCCTCGGGATGAGGAAACCAAGTACAGAATACCTGGGTCTGTTTGTTTAGATTGGATGCAAACAGGTCCACTAAAGGAAACCCCATCTGTACAAAAATCTGATGTACTACAGATTTGTTCAACATCCATTCCGTATGACGGATTTTTACCCTGCTCAACTGATCAGCTAGTACATTTTTTGACCCTGCAATGTGCACCGCTTTCAAAACTATATTGTTCTGTAGAGCTAGATGCCATAATTCCCATGTCAGATAGCAGAGATTTGGAGATTTCGTACCCCCTTGTCTGTTGATGTACTGAACGACACTCGTATTGTCGCTTCGAACCAGTACACATTTCCCCTTCAACTGATCTAGAAAATGAGAGATTGTCAAATAAACTGCTTTCATTTCTAAACAGTTGATGTGCCAAAGTTTCTGAGTCGAATTCCATTCCCCTTGAAAATTCAGTTTCCCAATGTAACCCCCAAAACCGTTTTTGGAAGCATCGGTTGTGACCGTAACTGTTGTCAGAGGAGACACTAAAAATCGGCCTTTCAGCGTGTTGGCTGAATTTGTCCACCATGAAATATGGGATTTTAGATGAGATGTAAATGGAATTTTGACTGACATGTCTTTGCACATTGGATTCCAAAAACTCAACAGATATAGTTGTATTGGTCTCATGTGTAATCTGGCGTTCGGGATTAATTCTATGCATGATGCCATCATACCCAATATTTGAAGAAAATGAAGAGCAGTTGTCTCTTCTACAAACATTTTCTGAATCAAACTCATTAGTTTTTCTATTCTCTCCACAGTTGGAAAAACTAGACCTTTGTCTAAATGAAAAAGACCCCCCAGATATACTATTCTCTGGGTTGGAATCAGACTGGATTTCTCTTTGTTTATCATAAAACCCAATGAAATCAAAAGATTGAGAGCTTTCTGTCGATCTTGTACCAATAACTCTTTGCTCTGGTTTACTAGTAACCAGTCGTCGAGGTAAACCACCAACCTGATATTTTGTGCCCTTAGAAAAGCTGCTATTACTGTTACAAGTTTTGTGAAAACCCTTGGTGCACAAGTCGGGCCAAAGCACATTGCTTTCCATTGGTAACATTGGTTTTTGATACAAAATCTCATGAACTGACGATGTTCTGGAAATATCGGTACATGAAGATATGCATCCGACAGATCCAGAGACACTGCCCAATCGTTTGGTTTCAACATGTTTATTACTTTTGTCATTGTGTCCATTTTGAAATGGATTTTTTTCAGGTAACCGTTTAAAGGTTTCAAATTTGTTACCATTCTCAATTTCCCGTTTTTCTTCGGGACAAGGAATAATGTACTGTAAAAACCTTTTAGACACTGAGGGAAAGGAACCTCTTCTATAACATTTTTTTCCTTTAAAAAATTTATTTCTTCTAGAAAAATTTCTGAATGTTTCGGGGACAATGTTGTCCATTTTATTCCCGAAAATGGAGGTTTCTCTTGAAATTCGAGTTTGTAACCCTGTTCTATTATTGAAATTATCCATTTGTCTGATGTTATTTGTTTCCAACTGTGGAGAAAATGAATCAACCTTCCCCCCACAGGAAATTGTGATTCATTAAAAGACTTACTTGTGAGTCAACTATCATTCTTCTTGGGGATCCGAAAAGAACCCCATGAAGATTTGGTGCCAGTCTTCTTGCCATTTCTGTAATCATGGCTCTCTGTTGGCTTGTTTGGAACAGCTGGTTTCTCTCTATTCTGCATGACATCAGATTTCCTGTTTTTTGAAAAACCAGAAGAGTAATTGTTAGTGTTTGCGTTACTAGTCTTGTTCTTATTAGCTGCACCTTTGTAACCCTGATAAGATGAAGTTTTAGCCACTTTGTTGGCAGATTCATTTCCATCATTCCATTTCCTCTTCTTTTGAGGATTAAACTCAGGCAAAAGTTCAGAAAGCTGCTCTTTCTGCTCTTTCCTTTTTTCTAAGCTAGATTCTAGCGCATTACCAAATACACCTTCACTTGTCAAAGGAAAATACTGGCATTTTGATCTCATATCAACTAAGTTCGATAAACCCGAGTCATGAGCAACCACCTTCCTACGAATGAGGTGAAAAATGCTCCTGAACGCCCGGCTTGGTCTAAAGATTTAGTGGACATAGCAAAGATGTCTCTAATACTCTCTGACAAACTTTCCGGAGTAATATCTCCATTCTCAACAGACTGGGCCAAATTACCTAAAGCTTGCTGTATGTAAAGCATCGATATTATGTTCATACGTGCACTTAGTTGGCCTTGAAAACCTAATCTTTCAATTTGTTTAAATGGTTGAGTATGTAATTGTCGAACTGAATCCCAACTCTTTACTGCCTTTGTACCATGAGTTTGTTTTAACATTAATTCAAAAATGTCATCAAGAACCGGTACTTTCAAATATTCCACTGAGTCATCATGAATCGGAAAGCATGATTTGTACTCATCTTTGTAATCTGTAATTCTATCAGGGTAATGACTACACCATGACAAATCTAAAATGTCTGTTTGAGCCTGATCTAATATCAAACCACCAACTGACTTTTGTTTATTACAGTCATCTTTAAAGACACGACCTAGAACATTCATTTTCTTTGAACCTTCATTATTGTCATTAGGTGCCTTTTCATTATTATCATCTGTTACAACATGTTTTACAAACCTAGCCGACTTAGGTTGAGTAACATTTACATGTATTTGTTCATTTGACTGAGAATGTTCACTGTCACTTTCAGGATCTGAACGTATCTCTGATTCAAAATCTACCCTTTCTTCATTACCTACATGTAATGAAATTTCGGATCGAATGTCAAAATCTCTATTTCTAGATACCCTAGGAGACCCAAGTTCTTGGTCCAGATTTGGTTCCAGAGATAGTATAGGTCTACGCTCCCCTATTTCAGGGACGTTATCCTCACTATTCTGTGGCCTACGAGTCCCTGGTGGACCGTTTCCCACAGAATTACCAGTAGCATTGTCAGATCTGAGCTGAACCCTATTCTGACCTTGCATAACTAACACTTCCATAATTTTGTCCAACTTACAGTTAAAGTTGTCCTCCATATTATTCATTCTTTCCTCCATCTCGGCCTGCAAAGTAGCAGTCTTTGAAGGTTTTCTAGGTTTTTTAGCCTTACCATTACCGGTATTACGTGAAGAATCTTCCGATATGCCACTAGTACGAGCATTCGAAAAACCGCCGCCATTTTGACCGTGCGGGGAGAGTTTGTTGACAGTTCTTTGTCAGAAGAATTATCGATATCAGCACTATCTTCCATTGAAAAGAAGATGACTAAACACTCGTAAGTAAATTTCAAAAGAAATAACTTAAATTTAAGAGCTTGCGATGTATGTGCTACCAATCAGACGCAAAAAATATAACTGATTCTTACCTTGGTTTATCCAGGTGAGTTCAGGTCAGGTGACTGCGCATCACGTGATGCTTTTTAATTTTAAGTCACCGTATTTTGCGATTGTAACTACCAGTGCAAGAAACGTATTCAATATGTAATATTGATGGGTAAGTATGTTTCACGAAACATATATAAAATCGAACGTTTTCAAAGAGTGAACCTCAGAAAATGATCTAGATTTAAAATGATCTAACAAATCTTTTGAGTTTTTCAAAATCCACATATGGTTAATTCCACTACGATTATAAATAGTGTCGCAGTATGCTTGTTGACCTTCTTTGCCAGCAACAAAATTTTAGTAAAATGAACGGACAGTTCTGTAGTTGAACATGATGAAGATCCAGCAATATACCTTTCTTTGTACGGATTTTTGTGAAGTTAAGGTATCCTGTACAAATATGGTAAGTCTTTATGTTCCTCTTTCATTGGAATATTGAAAGAGGACATAAAAGAGCTATGGTTGGCTATGATTTCATCTTTGTTAAATGCAGTCCGTGTGTATGTAGCACTAGCGGAAGTATTACCATCAATGCCTAGTTCTTTTATTAGACAATTGTAATAATGTGCTTTACATACAAAAACTATATTATTGGAAGCTTTGTCTGCTGGTGTGACAACATACCTGTCATGTAAGGAAGAGAGACAATTGAGAGCTTAACGATCTCTAAATACAGAAGAAGGCCGGGGGTTCACACATTTGCGAAGTTTGTCTATTCGGCTTCGTACAAGAGATCGGATAGTCCTTACCCAGTCCGACAGTGATTCAAGCTCTGGTTCTTGGTCCTTTTCCCTATTTATCCAGGCTCTAGCATAGTCCTCACCAGCGTCCATGATGATCTTAAAGTTATGATTCCAATTTATACGTTGTGGTTCCCTGAATTTAGGTCCATGGGAAACCACATTACGTAATAAATCATTTTCAATTATCTTAAGATCACCCGTGATGACATGACCAGATGGACCATAGACAAAGGGAGAAGCATAGACAATCACATGTCAGAGGAGACTTTAGATATTCTTCAATGTTTAGGTCCTGCAATGCCTTTTTGTGGTTGAAAATTTTACTGCTTATGGTTTTAGTGTAGAGGTAGGAAACAATTGGTGTTGACTAATTTTTGAAATATTGAGGAATTTGAGATGTAACTTCCTTACGACTTAAAATATTGCTAATGTTTATAGCATCTATCCCTTTGTTCTTAAATGGAATATGGAGAAATTTCCTATCCTCAGTAGTAAGAGGCTCACTTCTTACAGGCTTAAAAAGACGGAAAAGAGCAACGTCGCAAATAATGCTAGTAAGCCTGTAAGAATGAGTAAATGTTTCAGTACCTGCTTTTTCTAACCCAAGATCACGTAGGTCTTTAAGTTTCGTGACCCGTAGTGAATAGAGAATGGTACGAACATGATGGACTCCCAATGGTTGTTGTAGACTTGTAACCAGCTCATCAAGCGTGTCTGAAAGAGATCTATTGTCAGTTTGACTGGCACCAGATCTTGGTTTGTATCGTCTGTGACCATGACTACGTTTGTGTCTACCATTAGGGTCAAACAGTTTCATAACATTCACCTCACTACATTGAGGGCTAGAAAGATTTCCAACTCCTTTGATGTTATCATTACATCCATAAGGCATTGCAGTACCTAAAGTTTTTATCCAGTGAAGCTCTCGTTTTTAGCTCACCTAGACCGAAGGTCCATGTGAGCTATTACCATCACTTGGCGTCCGTCGTCGTCGTCTGTCGTCGTCGTCGTCTGTCGTCGTCGTCGTCTGTTAACAATTTTTCAAAAATCTTCTCCTCTGAAACTACCAAACAGAATTTAATGAAACTTGGTATGAATGATCCTTAGGGTGTCCTGCACCAAACTTGTGTTTTGATTTTTAATCCGTTAAAAAACATGGCCGCTGTTACTAAAAATAGACTAGGGGGTCAGACTACTGTTTTTGGCTTAAAAATCAAAAACTATAAGAGATAGAGGAAATCTGAGGCCACGCTACTGATTCAGCATCAAAAGCTCTACAAAAGTCTCCATTTGGTCAAAGTTGTCAGATGACCCCTTATAGGGGTTACGGCCCCTTAAAAGTGAAAAATAGCCATTTTTCATGTTTTTGGCCTACAAAATGAAAATTATTGCAGATAGAGATTAGCTGTTGCTTGCTTAAATGTTCAGCTCATTTAACTCTACAAAAGTCTCCATAAGGTCGAAGTTGTCAGATGACCCCTTATAGGGGTTACAGCCCCTTAAAGGTGAAAAATAGCCATTTTTCATGTTTTTGGCCTACAGAATGAAAACTATTGCAGATAGAGATTAGCTGTTGCTTGCTTAAATGTTTAGCTCATTTAACTCTACGAAAGTCTCCATAGGATCGAAGTTGTCAGATAACCCCTTATAGGGGTTACGGCCCCTGAAAAATGGCATTTTTTCATGTTTTTTGCCTACAGAATGAAAACTATTGCACATAGAGATTAGCTGTTGCTTGCTTAAATGTTCAGCTCATTGAGCTCTACAAAATTCTCCATAGGGTCGAAGTTGTCAGATGACCCCTTATAGGGGTTACGGCCCCTGAAAAATAGCGATTTTTCATGTTTTTGTCCTACAGAATGAAAACTATTGCAGATAGAGATTAGCTGTTGCTTGCTTAAATGTTCAGCTCATTTAGCTCTACAAAATTTTCCATAGAGTCGAAGTTCTCATATGACTCCTTATAGGGGTTACGGCCCCTGAAAAATAGCGATTTTTCATGTTTTTGTCCTACAGAATGAAAACTATTGCAGATAGAGATTAGCTGTTGCTTGCTTAAATGTTCAGCTCATTTAGCTTTACAAAATTCTCCAAAGGGTTGAAGTTGTCAGATGACCCCTTATAGGGGTTACGGCCCCTGAAAAATAGCCATTTTTCATGTTTTTGGCCTACAGAATGAAAACTATTGCAGATAGAGATTAGCTGTTGCTTGCTTAAATGTTCAGCTCATTTAGCTCTACAAAAGTCTTCATAGGGTCGAAGTTGTCAGATGACTCCTAATAGGGGTTATAGGTGAAAAATGGTGTTTTTGGCCTATAGAATGAAAACTATTGCAGGTAGAGAAAAGCTGTTGCTTGCTTAAATGTTCAGCTCATTTAGCTCTACAAAAGTATAGGGTCAACATCAAGACCAGGTGAGCGATTCAGGCTCCTGGGAGCCTCTTGTTTACGGTGAGGTGTACTAAGATTTGGACTGTTGGTGTCGTGGTAAATCTTTTCGATAAACGGACTTTCATATTCAAACATTGGTCATGGTTAGGTTGATTAAAGTGGTTATACAAAACCCGATAATCAGAATAAATGAAGCAAACGTTTAGAAAACCATATACAGCAAGCACATATGAAAGCCCCCAAAAAATATTTATTGAACTTGTGTGCACGAGTTTCAATACTTATTCTGCTTATTTGGTTCATGTCAAACGATAGTTTTTATACTTGAATTGTTTTTTCCTTTTCTGGGCAGTAAGAGTTATCCTACTGTTCTATGCTCTTCATATTCATAGTGTTTGGCATTTTCAATATTTTTGGTAGAGCGCCCCTGATGAGTCTTGAATAGACGAAACGCGCGTCAGGCGTAGCAAAATTTATTGTCTGGAACTTTGTTATCATTTGTATTTCGTTCCATATATACAAGTCCTCATGATAAAAAAATCAAAATACTTATAGGATAATTAATTGGGTCGAGTGAATAACCAAAATATGATCACGAGTCGGCGAACGCACACAGATTTAACGAGTGTGTGGAACTTGAATACAATACCACCTCGACCTAATATGGGTGTCTCGGAATGATATGGGACTTGATATGGAAAACTCTGTGTAATAATCTATATATATATTAACAAGAGGCTCCCAAGAGCCTGAATCGCTCACCTGAACTACACAGATACATATATTTGTAGATATTATTGTGCTTAACCATATGCGATTTAAATTTATGAAATATCTTGGTTAGTTTCAAGATATTGGGCTTAATAAGTGCAAATTTGCCAAAAATTAGGAAAAAGAACAATAACTCCCACATCAGCAGTCAGATCTTTTCCGAAATTTCAGGACAGGTAGATCTTAATATGCTGATCACTTTTGATTCTTGCACAATTTTGATATCTGAAACCAGTTTTGAGTTATTAGCAAAAAAATGAAATTTGCCCCTATGTTCTATTTTTAGCCATGGTGGCCATGTTTTTTTATGAATCGAAAATCTGAACGATAGAGTTGTAGCATATAAGCTATCAAACAGTGTGCCATGTTAAGATGCAGTTGGTCTTACCGTTTCAGACAAGTCAGGGGAAAAGTAATGAACAGTAGTAAATATTGACGCTTTAAGGGCCATAACTCCTAAAAGAAATGGTTCTACAGCTTTGACCTAATTACATGAATTGTAGATCTTGATGTGCTTAATCATAAGCGATTTGAATTTTTGAAATATCTTGTATAGTTTTTAAGATATAGGGCTAAATAAGTGAAAAATTTTGAAAAATATCAAGAAAAAGGGCAATAACTCCTATGTCTTTTGTTGGATCTTCTTGAAAATTTCAGAGAAGGTAGATCTTGAGATGCTAATCTTTATTTTGATATATGTTACTGTTTTTGAGTTATTTGCAAAAAACTGTAATTTGACCCCTATGTTCTATTTTAAGCCATGGAGGCCATATTTTTTGACGAATCAAAAATCCGAACAATAGAATTGTAGCATTAATGCTATTAAACAACTGTGCCAAGTTTGGTTGAAGTTGGATGTATGGTGTCAGACAAGTTAATCTTTGAAATTCAGGATAAAAGTAATGAAAAATGGTAAAATTTGACGCTTTAAGGGCCATTACTCCTAAAAGAAATGGTTCTACAGCTTTGACCTAATTACATGAAATGTAGATCTTGATGTGCTTAATCATATGCAATTTGAATTTTTAAAATATCTTGTATAGTTTTCAAGATATAGGGCTAAATTAGTGAAAAATTTTGAAAAAATCCAGAAAAAGGGCAATAACTCCTACATCGGTTGTTGGATCTCCTTGAAAACTTCTGGGCAGGTAGATCTTGAGGTGCTGATCACTTTAACCCATGCCAGAATTTTGATATCTGTTACCGTTTTTGAGTTATTTGCAAAAAACTGCAATTTACCCCTATGTTCTATTTTTAGCCATGGCGGCCATGTTTTTCAACGAATCAAAAATCCCCACGCTAGTTTTATACTACCTATGCTAATTAACAACTGTGCCAAATTTAAAAGCCATTGGACTTATGGTGTTAGAGGAGTTAACGTTTGAAAAATGTTAACGACGACGGACGACGGACGACGACGGACGCCAAGTGATGGCAATAGCTCACATGGACCTTTGGTCCAGGTGAGCTAAAAAACTTGGGTAAATCTATAATTAAAGGGTTTGAATAAAGATAAAACTGATCAACTGCTGTGGGAAATACCACCATTATTGTTCCACACGTTTACACTGAATATGTTTATAAGTTTTTTGTCCCCCGCCGCAATGCGTCGGAGGGATTTAGTAATGGTCTCCGTCCGTCCGTCCGTCACGTTTTTTGTGGGTGCAACTCCTCGGACACTACTGGGCAGATGTTGCTGAAACTTTACACAGAGATAGGGTACTATTAGTAGATGATCATCCCATATTTGAAATTTTCAAAATGGCTGCCGTTTCCATGGAAACAGGGAAGAAAGGTCAAAATATAGGACATTTAATATCTCGGTTACCTAGGTGCACAGGGTTCTGAAATTTTGTAGGCTGATAGAGCAAAAGGTACTCTATATTAATACGAAAAAAAATTTTGAAGCGATATTTACGGTTTTCGAGTTATTTACGAATATGGATTTTTAAGTCCGAAAAATGGGACTTTGTCAAATGTTTTTGTGGGTGCAACTCCTCTGACACTACTGAACGGATGTTGCTGAAACTTTACACAGTGATAGGGTACCATTAGTAGATGATCATCCCATATTTGAAATTTTCAAAATGGCCGCCGTTTCCATGGAAACAGGGAAGAAAGGTCAAAATATAGGACATTCAATATCTCGGTTACCTAGGTGCACAGGGTTCTGATATTTTGTAGGCTGAAAGAGCAAAAGGTACTCTATATTAATACGAAAAAAAATTTTGAAGCGATATTTACGGTTTTCGAGTTATTTACGAATTTGTGATTTTCAGGTCCGAAAAATGGGACTTTGTCATATCAAACATTTTTGTGGGTGCAACTCCTCGGATACTCCTGAACGGATGTTGCTGAAACTTTACACACTGATAGGGTACTGTTAACAGGTGATCATCCCATATTTTAACAACCTATTTCTATCGTTTCTCAGAGAATATATTGATTGAATTGACATACCACACAACTTTTAATACGGCGGCGGGGGACACATGGCTACGGGTAGCAATCTTGTTTACATGGCTCTGATTCTGTGACAACAAATTAAAGAACGGCATTATTGTTGTAATGTCTTTGTACATGTTGTATGTTTATTGTTAGATCGATGTAACCTTTGCCCAGAAATGGGCCCAGTCATTGGTTAATAAAATTATTCTTATTCTTATGATAATGCATTGTATTTGCAATAACCACGACTGCATTTTCATCGGATTTTTTCTGTTGTCCAGAAGTCGTATTCTCAGCAAAATGTACTCGATTTTTTCACATAAATTCATGAAATACCGAAAAGTGCTCCCCCCTGAAAAGAAAAGTATTGCACAAAACTACATTATTTTTTTTATATTTGGACACTGGACTTTTGATACAGCAAGTTGTTACTCTGAATTCACACTTCCCAGTGGTTGTGGCACCCACGGCACCGCATTTTGCTCATTTTTCACATTTTTTTCGTGAACTTTTTTGAATAAAAATAGGATCGAATACATGGACCTCACTGAATCATGTGATTTTATGTCATCTGGAAGTTCTACTTGAAAGATATATACAGTTTATACCTATATCATAAGTAATTGCTCCTGGAAATGCGATTGAAATTGACATTGCCGGTAAGAATGCACTAAATTTTCAGGTTCGTCTGGTAATTTCGGTCAAGTGTACCTAACTTCATTTCACCATAAACCCCGACTCAAAAGTCTCAGAGTAGTCAAAATACTATCAAAATGTCGGGCAAGGATTGCTCTTTCCATTGAAACCCCATTTGTTACCATGTATTGCATAGTATACATGCAACGTTGAATATACTTCCTATATTGATTTCAGTCCAAAATCAGCCTCATGAAAAGGCTAAGTACAGATATTTAATCAAGAGCATATCAAACCCTAGTCTGACAAAACTAGAGTATAGCTGTAATGTGTGGGATCCTACAACCAAAACCACAATAAATAGAGATAAGGAGGTGCGCTTATCGATACGTATTTAAAAACTAACATTACACATTGCAAGTAGTGTTACTGACATGATAAACACCACCCAGTGACATACCCTGAAGCAACTTCGATTTAAGACAAGAGTCATCTTGATGTACAAGATTATCTACTGCCCAGTTGCCATTCTAACGCATATATCCATTCCAACAGACAGCAGAACCATATGTCTTGACCACATCAAAAGACACCTACAAACAGCCATTCTTTCTTAACACTTTAATCTAAATGGAATATTCTTACCTGCTTAGTTATACAGAAAACACTAGTGGATGCTTTTAGAGCATTCACAGCTAACACCAGCTGTTCTCTAAAGCATTATGTGAGGTCTGATAAAGCTTACACTCTTTTAAATGATTTACTTTAAAGATATCAAAAAAGAAGGAATGTGTCCATGGGATACGGATGCCCCCGCTGGCCCCAAACAGGAACTAGAAGTCTGACAGGTCTGAAAATAGCTTAGGTCGTACCTTTTGTCATACTGAACCATCCTACCATGTTACAAATCATTCTCATGTTCAGTTCCTGAGAAAAGCTTGACAGAAATGTTCTAAGTCATGTTCACATATTTTCACTAGGCCTAAGTCCCAACCAGGAAGTAGATGTCCGACAGGTATGAAAATCGCTTAGGACGTACAGTTTGTCATACTTAACTATCTTACCAAGTTTTAAATCATTCTCATGAGTGATTGCTGAGAAAAATTTGACGGAAGTATCTTGCCATCTATCAAATTTCACTGAAATTTCCTTTGTTGATTTATATATATATAGCATAAAATTGATACCTGAGACCACGAACTCGGAAAAGTATTTGGATTATACATTTGACGAAAATGACCTTTAATGAATTTAAATTTTTCCTCAAAGACACTTTAATACCTTATATATGCGTTCCTTAAGAATAATAATTCGAGTGACTTGGTAGATAATACTTTGTAAAGTAAGTTATACATTGTTAGAGTCGATGTAATTTTTTTCTCAGCAGCTTGGTCTGAATAGAAGTGTAAGACCCGACGCACTCGTCGCAACTTCGGCTGAGTTCGTAACACACGTCGCAACTTTGGCTGAGTTTGTAACTCATCAAACTTTGAGGGAGAGTAGCGGACTCGTTCGAGGAATGCCGATTGGGACCCGACGCAATAGATCAGAATTGTTGCGTTTTAAAACTTCATCGTGGGAAGGCTTGAAATACCCCGGCCACCACCAAAATCTTTGTCAAGGCTTATTTAAGGAAAGGAAATACGGGGCTCCTTACACGAACCACTTGCTGAAAATGTCGAAAAGAACGAGAAACTAAGAATCGCCACCTTCCAGATTTTAAAGGGGGAAAAAAGAAGATCGTGAACAAGAAATGGGTTGTTCAACAAGAAACACAGAATGAGATACAGACAAAAACGGAGCATGTACAACTATGTAAAGTTTCTACACGAAAACGGAAATTGGAATTTTTACCACACTCTTCTTAGTTGTTAATACTTGATTAATTTCCAAATGCAGAAAGTCATTCTATGATAATTATAGGATTGGTTTTCTATTATCAGGGGGGCGAATCCAGGATGTTAGTTTAGGGGGGGCGTGAACCTTTTTTTCGCCGAGCGGAGCGAGGCGCGAATTTTTTTTTTAGTGTTTTTACGTGGATTTTATGCATAAAAATATAATTTTTGCAAGTTTTAGGGGGGCGCACGCCCCTCACGCCCCCCTCTGAATCCGCGCCTGTAATTTATATCCATTGTGTTTTTGATCTACGGCTAATTGCTTACGGCTTGTCTCATTAAGGACAGCAGGTTGTTTTCCATTGTGGAGTTTCGAAAATTTTGCCGATTCATGTTGATTGGCGTGTCGCGTTCCTATATTTCCCATCACAATTATCTCAAATACAAAGAAATGACTACACCTTTAGCTCGAAAGGTGAAAAAATCTAATTCCAGCACCATAGCTATAGGTAGTCTTTGTATAGTTGATATGCGTTTATATGTACTAAACGTATTAAATAGAAAAATAGTTTCCATGCACCCACTGTTATCTTTTAAATCTTTACATTTATGACGATCACCTGATTTATATTAGGGGGGGGGGCTTATGGATATTGAATATTAAATGAACCCAAATTTCTTTTTTTCTCATCCGGTTAGAAATTCAAGTTTCACTCAATATCAATTTAGTGATAGATATAATTTGGGGGTAAAAATCTGACCAGTTTCTGAGATTGAAAAAAAAAATTAACTCTAAGATTGAATAAAAAAAGGCGACCCGAGTGTTCTACCGAGTAACGGAAAAAATCTTTAGATACGGATAATGAAATTGCATTTCAAAAATGTTACTGTGACTGACATTATAGACACTGTAACAACCCCTTTTGCAATAAACTCCCCGTTTTGCAATAAAATATTTTTTTCTTTGTTTTATCATGTTTAAGGTACACAATGGTTCCAAATGATCATTGATGAAGTTAACGACAAAAAAATATTGTTTTTTTATATATAAATTAATATGATTTAACTACTTTATTGCAAAACGGGTTGTTACATAGACACACATCTTTTTGGGGGCTTAATTTTTTTTTTTCATAATCTTTAGTAAAAGGATATAATAATATTTATTTAAAAATTACAATGTAGTAATCCTTTTAAGTGACGCACTGTTACGTCACGCACAGTTTTTTTTGTCCTATTCTTTTGAGCCAGATGGAGCGCCTAACAACACTATCATGGACGGTCCTATATAGTGATAGACGGACTATTGAGTTTACACTTCAACATAATATTTCAATAAATATGTAGGACCCATTTTATTTTATTTTTGTTTTTTTGTTTTTTACAAGTTTATCTGAAAAAAAAAACAGAATAGTAAGAATTCATGCATTGCTTAAATGTAAAACAAATTAATATTGAATTTTGTCATTTAAAATGTACCATTTTTACAATTCATTCTGAATTTTCGAGTGTTTAGCTCAGGTCCAGGAGAGCTATTTCCATCACGTGGCGTCCGTCGTCGTCGTCTTTCATCGTCGTCTGTCATTGTTTCAAAAATGGAACTACTGAACGGAAATCAATCAAACTTGGTATTATTGATCCTAAGGGTGTCCTGCAATAAAGTTCTGTTTCGATTGTGTTTCAAGACATGATTTCTTGATAAGAAGAAAATGATTATACAAATTCTTAGTCCTTTTGATATAATTACTATTTCAAAACATATCTTGTCATCTATTTTACTGAAATTGCCTTTATTATGTTTATTGATAAATATATGGTCATATATAACAAAATTGATAGCCGAGGACGAACTCAGAAAAGTATTTGGATTATACATTTGACGAAAATGACCTTTAATCAATTCAAATTGTTTCCTCAAATACCATATACCTTTATGAAAATTAAAAATAACCTTAAAAATAGTAGATAACTACAAAAATATGATAATGCAGAAATTATCCAGCTTGACTGATGATTCTAAATTATTTTTATACAAACAATTAAAGACTGAACTTCAATTTGGTTAAGAAAAATATTTATTAAAAGAAACAAGTTTTAAATACAGCAATTAATACCACAATTAAGAGTCAGCGACCACAAATTAAATATAAAATCAGGAAGATACAGAAATATTAAAAGAGAAAATAGACTATATATTTGCTCTGTATAGACGATAAAGAGATGTGGAATAAGTGTACGCGACACAACCAATATTAAAGAAACGGCAATTTAAAAAATCACAATGGAAAACAGCCAGCAGTCTTCAATATGACCAGAGGTCACTGCTTGCTATCTTGCACTGGCCCAAGACTAAAAATACAATACATAAGATTCAAACAAATCCCTAAATTATCAAAGAAAGACCCATTTCTGGACATAAAAAAAACAAAAACAGATAGTAGACAAGAACAATCAAAAGCTTTGACAAGGATTCCTGGCTTAGGACAGGCACATATAAAATGTGGCGGGGTCAACTAGTTTTTTTTGGGCCCAACCTTCCCCTATTGTTTATCTTGTACAAAGCACAAAAAATAACACACTTTAAAAATCAAATCGATAAAAGTTCAATTCACCAAGAGAGAACCTGAGACAAGAGTACTATATAAGAACAACGAAACGTAAAGGAACTCCATTGAGAACACTCGCAGTTACTGGCAGCTAGCTAAGAAGTAGTTACCGACTGATGTAAAAAAAATCAAACATATCGATCCCAAATCCAACATAACACTTCAAACAACTAATGATTTAGTATTATATCATCACGTGAAGTTGTAGAAGATAAATATCATTTTCTTCTGTATTGTAACATTAACAAACAAATAAGACAAACTATGTTTAATAAATAAAATGTAAATCAAAACGTCGACTTAAATAATCAAATTATACATATGCAACGAAATTGGAATCCCAATTTAGAACTGATTCCAATTGTATGCGACTTTATAAAGCAGTCACTGGTACTACGAAAATAGTGTCCACGTTGGTCAAAATGTTCTCAAAACTATAACTCCATATGTCAATGATCTGTATACTCTCGTTTTCTGTATATGGTTTGTATTTTACACCTTTTTGTTTTTGCTTTGACCCATATGGGTGTATTTTGCAAATAAAGATTTATAAAAATCACCACCTTTCAGATTTTAAAGGAAAAAAAGAAGATCGCGCACAAGAAATGAGTTTTTAACAAGAAACACAGAATAAAATACGACCAAAAACGGAGCACGTACAACTATGTCAACATAAAAACAAGAGAAACGAAAACAAAAATCACGGAAAATAAAAAAAGCCGAAAACGTTGAGCGAAAATAATCCTTTTACCACACTCTTATGTTTTTTCCTTGTTGGCAGGAAGTCTTTGATAATTATAGGTATATGTATTGTGCTAATTGCTAAAGGCTTGTCTCATTAAAGACAGCAGGTTGCTTTCCATTGTGGAATTTTGAAAATTTTGCCGATTCATGTAGATTGTCGTGTCGCGTTCCTTTATTTTACATCGCAATTATCTTTTATACAATGAAAATGCTTTAGTTCGGAAGGTGAAAAAACCTAATCCCAGCATCACAGCTAGGTATTCCATGTATAGTTCATCTACGTTTATATGTTCTAAATTGAATTATATAAAAAAATTGTTTCCACCCACTGGTGTCTTTTAAATCTTTACATTTATGACGATCACCTGCTTAATATAATTTGGGGGAGGGGTCATGGATTGAACCGAAATTTCTTTTTCTCATCCGGTAAGAAATTCAAGTTTCACTCAATATCAACTTGGTGATAGATATAATTTGGGGGTATAAATCTGACAAAAATGAGATTGAAAAAAAAACATACTTTTTACTCTGAAATTGAAGAAAAGCGACCTGAATGTTCAACCGAGTAACGCAAAAAATACTTTAGATTCGGATAATGAAATTGAATTTCAAAAATGTGTGTTTAATCAAGTGTGATTTGATAAATGTTACTGTGATTGATATCTGCAAACAAAAATCCACATCTATTTATGGGGTTAAATACAAAGTTTGTTTTTATAATCTTTATTAATAAAGGATTATCAAATTATTCTTATTCTTATTCTTATGATAATGCATTGTATTTGCAATAACCACGACTGCATTTTCATCGGATTTTTTCTGTTGTCCAGAAGTCGTATTCTCAGCAAAATGTACTCGATTTTTTCACATAAATTCATGAAATACCGAAAAGTGCTCCCCCCCTGAAAAGAAAAGTATTGCACAAAACTACATTATTTTTTTTTTATATTTGGACACTGGACTTTTGATACAGCAAGTTGTTACTCTGAATTCACACTTCCCAGTGGTTGTGGCACCCACGGCACCGCATTTTGCTCATTTTTCACATTTTTTTCGTGAACTTTTTTGAATAAAAATAGGATCGAATACATGGACCTCACTGAATCATGTGATTTTATGTCATCTGGAAGTTCTACTTGAAAGATATATACAGTTTATACCTATATCATAAGTAATTGCTCCTGGAAATGCGATTGAAATTGACATTGCCGGTAAGAATGCACTAAATTTTCAGGTTCGTCTGGGAATTTCGGTCAAGTGTACCTAACTTCATTTCACCATAACCCCCGACTCAAAAGTCTCAGAGTAGACAAAATACTATCAAAATGTCGGACAAGGATTGCTCTTTCCATTGAAACCCCATTTGTTACCCTGTATTGCATAGTATGCATGCAACGTTGAATATACTTCCTATATTGATTTCAGTCCAAAATCAGCCTCATGAAAAGGCTAAGTACAGATATTTAATCAAAAGCATATCAAACCCTAGTCTGACAAAACTAGAGTATAGCTGTAATGTGTGGGATCCTACAACCAAAACCACAATAAATAGAGATAAGGAGGTGCGCTTATCGATACGTATTTAAAAACTAACATTACACATTGCAAGTAGTGTTACTGACATGATAAACACCACCCAGTGACATACCCTGAAGCAACTTCGATTTAAGACAAGAGTCATCTTGATGTACAAGATTATCTACTGCCCAGTTGCCATTCTAACGCATATATTCATTCCAACAGACAGCAGAACCATATGTCTTGACCACATCAAAAGACACCTACAAACAGCCATTCTTTCTTAACACTTTAATCTAAATGGAATATTCTTACCTGCTTAGTTATACAGAAAACACTAGTGGATGCTTTTAGAGCATTCACAGCTAACACCAGCTGTTCTCTAAAGCATTATGTGAGGTCTGATAAAGCTTACACTCTTTTAAATGATTTACTTTAAAGATATCAAAAAAGAAGGAATGTGTCCATGGGATACGGATGCCCCCGCTGGCCCCAAACAGGAACTAGAAGTCCGACAGGTCTGAGAATAGCTTAGGTCGTACCTTTTGTCATACTGAACCATCCTACCATGTTACAAATCATTCTCATGTTCAGTTCCTGAGAAAAGCTTGACAGAAATTTTCTAAGTCATGTTCACATATTTTCACTAGGCCTAAGTCCCAACCAGGAAGTAGATGTCCGACAGGTATGAAAATCGCTTAGGACGTACAGTTTGTCATACTTAACTATCTTACCAAGTTTTAAATCATTCTCATGAGTGGTTGCTGAGAAAAATTTGACGGAAGTATCTTGCCATCTATCAAATTTCACTGAAATTTCCTTTGTTGATTTATATATATATAGCATAAAACTGATACCTGAGACCACGAACTCGGAAAAGTATTGGATTATACATTTGACGAAAATGACCTTTAATGAATTTAAATTTTTCCTCAAAGACACTTTAATACCTTATATATGCGTTCCTTAAGAATAATAATTCGAGTGACTTGGTAGATAATACTTTGTAAAGTAAGTTATACATTGTTAGAGTCGATGTAATTTTTTTTTCTCAGCAGCTTGGTCTGAATAGAAGTGTAAGACCCGACGCACTCGTCGCAACTTCGGCTGAGTCCGTAACACACGTCGCAACTTTGGCTGAGTTTGTAACTCATCAAACTTTGAGGGAGAGTAGCGGACTCGTTCGAGGAATGCCGATTGGGACCCGACGCAATAGATCAAAATTGTTGCGTTTTAAAAATTCATCGTGGGAAGGCTTGAAATACCCCGTCCACCACCAAAATCTTTGTCAAGGCTTATTTAAGGAAAGGAAATACGGGGCTCCTTACACGAACCACTTGCTGAAAATGTCGAAAACAACGAGAAACTAAGAATCGCCACCTTCCAGATTTTAAAGGGGGAAAAAAGAAGATCGTGAACAAGAAATGGGTTGTTCAACAAGAAACACAGAATGAGATACAGACAAAAACGGAGCATGTACAACTATGTAAAGTTTCTACACGAAAACGGAAATTGGAATTTTTACCACACTCTTCTTAGTTGTTAATACTTGATTAATTTCCAAAAGCAGAAAGTCATTCTTTGATAATTATAGGATTGGTTTTCTATTATATCCATTGTGTTTTTGATCTACGGCTAATTGCTTACGGCTTGTCTCATTAAGGACAGCAGGTTGTTTTCCATTGTGGAGTTTCGAAAATTTTGCCGATTCATGTTGATTGGCGTGTCGCGTTCCTATATTTCCCATCGCAATTATCTCAAATACAAAGAAATGACTACACCTTTAGCTCGAAAGGTGAAAAAATCTAATTCCAGCACCACAGCTATAGGTAATCTTTGTATAGTTGATATGCGTTTATATGTACTAAACGTATTAAATAGAAAAATAGTTTCCATGCACCCACTGTTGTCTTTTAAATCTTTACATTTATGACGATCACCTGATTTATATTAGGGGGGGGGGGCTTATGGATATTGAAAATTAAATGAACCCAAATTTCTTTTTTTCTCATCCGGTAAGAAACTCAAGTTTCACTCAATATCAATTTAGTGATAGATATAATTTGGGGGTAAAAATCTGACCAGTTTCTGAGATTGAAAAGAAAAATAAACTCTAAGATTGAATAAAAAAAGGCGACCCGAGTGTTCTACCGAGTAACGGAAAAAATCTTTAGATACGGATAATGAAATTGCATTTCAAAAATGTGATTTGGTAAATGTTACTGTGACTGACATTATAGACACTGTAACAACCCCTTTTGCAATAAACTCCCCGTTTTGCAATAAAATATTTTTTCTTTGTTTTATCATGTTTAAGGTACACAATGGTTCCAAATGATCATTGATGAAGTTTAAGACAAAAAAAATATTGTTTTTTATATATAAATTACATGTAATATGATTTAACTACTTTATTGCAAAACGGGTTGTTACATAGACACACATCTTTTTGGGGGCTTAAAATTTTTTTTCATAATCTTTAGTAAAAGGATATAATAATATTTATTTAAAAATTACAATGTAGTAATCTTTTTAAGTGACGCACTGTTACGTCACGCACAGTTTTTTTTTGTCCTATTCTTTTGAGCCAGATGGAGCGCCTAACAACACTATCATGGACGGTCCTATATAGTGATAGACGGACTATTGAGTTAACACTTCAACATAATATTTCAATAAATACAGCACCCATTTTATTTTATTTTTGTTTTTTTGTTTTGTTTTTTACAAGTTTATCTGAAAAAAAAAAACAGAATAGTAAGAATTCATGCATTGCTTGCATGTAAAACAAATAAATATTGAATTTTGTCATTTAAAATGTACCATTTTTACAATTCATTCTGAATTTTCGAGTGTTTAGCTCAGGTCCAGGTGAGCTATTTCCATCACGTGGCGTCCGTCGTCGTCGTCTTTCATCGTCGTCTGTCATTGTTTCAAAAATGGAACTACTGAACGGAAATCAATCAAACTTGGTATTATTGATCCTAAGGGTGTCCTGCAATAAAGTTCTGTTTCGATTGTGTTTCAAGACATGATTTCTTGATAAGAAGAAAATGATTATACAAATTCTTAAGTCCTTTTGATATAACTACTATTTCAAAACATATCTTGTCATCTATTAAACTGAAATTGCCTTTATTATGTTTATTGATAAATATATGGTCATATATAACAAAATTGATAGCCGAGACGAACTCAGAAAAGTATTTGGATTATACATTTGACGAAAATGACCTTTAATCAATTCAAATTGTTTCCTCAGATACCATATACCTTTATGAAAATTAAAAATAACCTTAAAAATAGTAGATAACTACAAAAATATAATAATGCAGAAATTATCCAGCTTGACTGATGATTCTAAATTATTTTTATACTAACAATTAAAGACTGAACTTCAATTTGGTTAAGAAAAATATTTATTAAAAGAAACAAGTTTTAAATACAGCAATTAATACCACAATTAAAAGTCAGCGACCACAAATTAAATATAAAATCAGGAAGATACAGAAATATTAAAAGAGAAAATAGACTATATATTTGCTCTGTATAGACGATAAAGAGATGTGGAATAAGTGTACGCGACACAACCAACATTAAAGAAACGGCAATTTAAAAAATCACAATGGAAAACAGCCAGCAGTCTTCAACATGACCAGAGGTCACTGCTTGCTATCTTGCATTGGCCCAAGACTAAAAATACAATACATAAGATTCAAACAAATTCCTAAATTATCAAAGAAAGACCCATTTCTGGACATAAAAAAAACAAAAACAGATAGTAGAAGAACAATCAAAAGCTTTGACAAGGATTCCTGGCTTAGGACAGGCACATGCAAAATGTGGCGGGGTCAACTAGTTTTTTTTAGGGGGGCCCAACCTTCCCCTATTGTTTATCTTGTACAAAGCACAAAAAATAACACACTTTAAAAATCAAATCGATAAAAGTTCAATTCACCAAGAGAGAACCTGAGACAAGAGTACTATATAAGAACAACGAAACGTAAAGGAACTCCATTGAGAACACTCGCAGTTACTGACAGCTAGCTAAGAAGTAGTTACCGACTGATGTAAAAAAAAATCAAACATATCGATCCCAAATCCAACATAACACTTCAAACAACTAATGATTTAGTATTATATAATCACGTGAAGTTGTAGAAGATAAATATCATTTTCTTCTGTATTGTAACATTAACAAACAAATAAGACAAACTATGTTTAATAAATAAAATGTAAATCAAAACGTCGACTTAAATAATCAAATTATACATATGCAACGAAATTGGAATCCCAATTTAGAACTGATTCCAATTGTATGCGACTTTATAAAGCAGTCACTGGTACTACGAAAATAGTGTCCACGTTGGTCAAAATGTTCTCAAAACTATAACTCCATATGTCAATGATCTGTATACTCTCGTTTTCTGTATATGGTTTGTATTTTACACCTTTTTGTTTTTGCTTTGACCCATATGGGTGTATTTTGCAAATAAAGATTTATAAAAATCACCACCTTTCAGATTTTAAAGGAAAAAAAGAAGATCGCGCACAAGAAATGAGTTTTTAACAAGAAACACAGAATAAAATACGACCAAAAACGGAGCACGTACAACTATGTCAACATAAAAACAAGAGAAACGAAAACAAAAATCACGGAAAATAAAAAAAGCCGAAAACGTTGAGCGAAAATAATCCTTTTACCACACTCTTATGTTTTTTCCTTGTTGGCAGGAAGTCTTTGATAATTATAGGTATATGTATTGTGCTAATTGCTAAAGGCTTGTCTCATTAAAGACAGCAGGTTGCTTTCCATTGTGGAGTTTCGAGAATTTTGCCGATTCATGTAGATTGTCGTGTCGCGTTCCTTTATTTTACATCGCAATTATCTTTTATACAATGAAAATGCTTTAGTTCGAAAGGTGAAAAACCCTAATCCCAGCATCACAGCTTGGTATTCCATGTATAGTTCATCTACGTTTATGTGTTCTAAATTGAATTATATAAAAAAATTGTTTCCACCCACTGGTGTCTTTTAAATCTTTACATTTATGACGATCACCTGCTTAATATAATTTGGGGGAGGGGTCATGGATTGAACCGAAATTTCTTTTTTCTCATCCGGTAAGAAATTCAAGTTTCACTCAATATCAACTTGGTGATAGATATAATTTGGGGGTATAAATCTGACAAAAAATGACTTTCAGTTTCTGAGATTGAAAAAAAAACATACTTTTTACTCTAAAATTGAAGAAAAGCGACCTGAATGTTCAACCGAGTAACGCAAAAAATACTTTAGATTCGGATAATGAAATTGAATTTCAAAAATGTGTGTTTAATCAAGTGTGATTTGGTAAATGTTACTGTGATTGATATCTGCAAACAAAAACCCACATCTATTTATGGGGTTTAATACAAAGTTTGTTTTTATAATCTTTATTAAAAAAGGATTATCAATATTTATTTAAAAAATATTTATTTGATCTTTTTTTAAATATTACGCATCTAAAAAAAAAAAAAAAAAAAAAGAATTACAATTGCAATCAATTGGCGTCCGTCGTCGTTGTCTGTCCTCTGTTAACAACTTTTCAAAAATCTTCTCCTCTGAAACTACTGAACAAAATTTAATGAAACTTGGTATGAATGATATTTTGGGTGTCGTGCACCTAACCTGTGTTTTGATTTTTGATTTGTCAAAAAACATGGCCACCGTTACTTTAAATAGACCAGGGGGACAGACTTCTGTTTTTTGGCTTGTAAATCAAAAAGTATAAGAGATAGATGAAATCTGATGCAACCCTACTGCTTCATCATCAAAAGTTCTACAAATGTATCCATTTGGTCGAAATTGTCAGATGATCCCTTATTATAGGGGTTACCACCCCTTATTAAAAGGTGAAAAATAGCATTTTTTTACATGTTTTTGGCTTATAGAATGAAAACTATTGTAAATAGAGAAAAGCTGTTGCTTGTTTAAATTTTTGGCTCATTTAGCTCTACAAAAGTCTCCATAGGGTCGAAGTTGTCTGATGACCCCTTATAGGGATGACAGCCCCCCAAAAAAGGTTTTTTCGTGTTTTTGGCCTACATAATGAAAATTATTGCAGATGGAGAAAATCTGCTGCTTGCTTAAATGTTCAGCGCATTAAGCTGTACAAATGTCTCGTTGTCAGATGACCCCTTATAGGGGTTACGGCCCATTTAAGGTAAAAAATAATGTTCAAGTCCTATAGAATGAAAACTATTGCAGATAGAGAAAATCTGTTGCTTGCTTAGATGATTAGCCCTACAAAAGCCTTCATCTTCATAGGGTCGAAGTTGTCAGATGATCCCTTATAGGGGTTACAGCCCCTAAATTAACCTTTTTTCATATTTTTGCCTTATAGAATGGAAACTATAGCAGATAGAAAAAAGCGGTTACATGCTTGCTTAAATGTTCAGCTCATTAAGCTCCTAAAAAGTCTTCATGGAGTCAAAAATGTCAGATGACCCCTTATAGGGGTTACGGCCCCTTAAATAACATTTTACATGTTTTTGCTAATGGAATGAAAACTGTTGCTTGTTTAAATGTTCAGTCTATTTAGCTTCCAAAAGTTTCCATTGGGTGGAAGTTGTGAGACGACCCCTTATAAGGATTACACCTTAAAGGTTAAAACCCCTTTTAGGGGTTACGGCCCCTTTAAGGTGAAAAATAGTGTTTTTTTATTATAGTATGAAAACTATTGCAGATAGAGAAAAGCTTTTCTTGCTTAAACAGTAAGCTCATTTAGCTCGACAAAAGTCTTCATAGAGTTGACATCAAAACCAGGTGAGCGATTCAGGCTCCTGGGAGCTTCTTGTTGCAATTCATTCTGAATTTATGAGGTTTTTTTATTAACCCAGTATAATATGATATCTTGAAATTAGCTCATTCTTTGTTTAGGGGTCCCTAGCCAGGTCTGTCGTTCGATACATTCTGGTACATGAAATCTTGGCTAATTGGATCTTTTATCGACTTATGTGCATTTTTGTCCCCACTGCATCGCGACGGAGGGACTTTGCAAGGGTCTTAGGCCGTCTGTCCGTCCGTGTGTCTGATCTGATATGCATGTCGCACTCCCGGGTCGCACTTCCTCTGATACCGCTTGACAGATTTTGCTGAAATTTTGTAGGATTGTTTTTATCATATGTAGTTGATCATATCACAAACATCATTTTGATTTGACAATTTTATTTGAATAATGGGACTTAATCGACTTCGTTCATTTTCGGTCATAGGAATACTTTGGGCAGTACTTCACAATTAGGATTTATTGTTAATATATAAATAACATATAACTGAGAGGGTGATAGAGTAGATTGATACCCTGAGAAAAGGATTGTCAACTGAGGCGCAGCCGAGGTTGACAATGTCTTTTCGAAGGGTAGCAATCTACTCTATCACCCTCTCAGATATATGTTATTTAATTTATTATACTGAATCATTTAAGTCCTTTAACGCACGGATTTTTAAAAAAGATGTTTCCCTATGAAATAACTTTAGAAAAAAAACTTTTTTATTTGTTTAGGCGTTTGTCTTTTAGTAAAGCATTAATTAGCGTTTAACTTACTTTAAAATAAGCCCTTTGCACGAAATATTTTTCAATCTATTTACTATCAATTAAAACAACTGATTCAGAATGTCAAATTGAGGCTGTACACGAGCTCGGCACACGAGAGGGTGATAGGTAAAACAATATCACCCGCGAGGGTGATAGATAAAAAATTATCACCCGCTGGGTTTTGTTTTTGAAATATGTTATATGATTGATTGAATTGTTTAATTAAAATTTGTTAGTAAAAAATCTTATGAAGTATAATAAATGAAAATATTGATTCGTTTTGGTCTTAAAATAAGTACAACAAAAATGTGGACCCGTTACATAAAAATTACGATCCACGGTTATTGTTTTAAAGAATAATTTCGAAAAAAATCAATCCAAATGTTCATATAAAAGCGTTGCTTCCGGCTGGGCATAGTGACCGAAGGATTGGCTTAAATCTAAATTTATGTGCTACTAAAGTATTTTTAGATTTTTAATTTTCAACAATTTTAGCGGAAAAAAGAGCCGAAGTTTATTTGACCTTTAAAGAAAGATATGTTTTCGGGCTTTAATTCATTTTGCTGAAATTGTGTAGGATTGTTTTTATCATATGTAGTTGATCATATCACAACATCATTTTGATTTGACAATTTTTAAGAATGCAAGAATTATTTTCCGCTAAAATTGTTCAAAATTAAAAATCTTAAATTAAATTTAACCTAATCCTTCGGTCACCATGCCCAACCGGAAGTGAAGTTTCATACACGTTAGGTAGTAAGACACAGTTCGGTTTTGTTTACAAGTTAGTTTCGGAGAGTGACATCCTAGAATTTCTAAAGTAAAATACAAAGGTCGAATTTAAGTAGCTATAAATTAAGAATGCCTTATGATTTAGTAACGAAAGTGTGCTCAACTGATAGGGAATCTTTCAGAGGTAATATTTTTGACAAAGTATAGAAATATTCGAAAAAACGGAAGTTTAGCGTCCCTTTTCCGGCATGGTGTCATTTTTATTTTACCGATCTTTTGAGTGTTTTTATTAATGCTTGTTTTTAAGGTAAAAAATGCGACGTCATTTCTTGAAAAAATAAGCCGGTCGATGTATAGGTTTTTTACTTTTAATAAACAGCCAGGTTTATGTACTTTCGGGGCATGTATAGCACGATAGAGGATTTAGTGCAGGTTTGAGTCTAATCTAAGCTTGAATTATGGTAAAAATGTGTAAATTTTAGTGTTTTTTCATGTATAATTTGTTTTCGGAGTTATCGGTTTGTAATGAAAAGATCTCATTTTTGCAAGTAACAACTAACTGGAAGATAATCTATGGAATGTAAGGATTTCAACGATGTATGATAAGTGTTTATAAGGTTAAATATAGTTTTAGAATAGGTATTGGAAGCAAAGCTATGAACGTTTCTGACGTTTTACCTAGAAGTGTGTTTTACTACCTTACGTTTCACACAAAGCTCAATTACTGGCGACGTTAAAAAAAAGGACAAAACCCCGATTTTTGCGTATTTTTGTCCAAAAAATTTGACATCTGTTAAGAATTGCTATGGACAACGAGTACAACAAAGAAACCCCATACGGCACTGGACACGACTTTATCAGTGCCATTCTCTGTAAGAATCAGACAATGGGTGAATCATGATTAAAAAAACACACGAGTATGACTTAAAAATACAGTTCAAAATGCTTAAAAAGTAACAAAAAATGCATTGGCACTTTTTCTAAAAGTCAGTAATTTGAGATATATTTTGGTTGAAATGCATATAAAATTTGAATCTAAGGTCGATAACTCTGTCAAGTCCCACTAAATTCCTTTCATTTTAACAAAAAAAAAAATCTCCATCCTCTGACACTCGAGACAACAACTAATGTTTGTTTCTTCATTAGAAGGCTATTTTGAATGACAATTTATTGTCAAAACTGTGTGTTTTTAAAATGATGATTCAAAGTTTTTAAATTTTGCCTGATTCTTACATAGAACTGCCCTTAGGGACCGGTCATGAAAACATGGGACCGGAGCAAATGATAGTGGGACAAGTACTTTTTTTAACGTTCAAAGAAGTGGGGCCATGATTTTTTTTTCAAATTAATAGGCATGGGACATATCCTTTTTTCCTCCAACACTATATAAAAAAGGTTTTTAAAGGGGAAGGTTCACGAAGGTGCATTTTTGGCCCACAAAATTTAAATTTTTAAAACTAACGTAAACCTCACAAAAATGGTATGAAAACGAAGCTGATGGTCCTAATTTTAAGGCTGCATGGTTATATTTTTGGTTTTGAGAGTATTAACGTCAATAAAATAGCTGCAAATGAGTTTAAAGAGCAAAATTCGTCGAAAATCGTCATTTTTTAGACTTTCTTTGTTAAATTTAACACCCTCCGCACCCATGGGCACCATTGCCCTTTTAATATATCAACACGATTAACAATTTCTATCACTGGACAAAATTACAAGGGTGCCCATGGCTGCGGAGGTTGTTAAAAAAGTATTTTTGTCAATAAAATGAGTTGAAATTGTTGTCATCTGGCGTTCTGTGGAATTACCTCCCCTTGAACAGAAGGCATTTGATAAAATATAAATGGTACATTTCTTTTCATTATTTTTGTACATTTATTTATTTAATATATATTATTTAAACTATCTATTAACATTTATTGATCAATTGTCTGATTTTATATTTTATTTTGCAATTTAAAAGAACTTTGTGCACTGTAAAGAAAGAAACAACTCTATTAACAAGAGCCATCATCTTTTCAAAAGATGAAATATTTGTTGGAAATTACCACTACACCCTACCTAATGTACAATTGATATTTAATCGTGAGTTGGTTGCAAATGGCAAAAATTAGGACGCCTCAAACCGTTTGCAAGGTAAGAAAATCATTATTATGAACTGATAATTTATACTTTAGTTGTACAGTTCGGGAGCCTATTGATGGAGCTATATTACAATGCTATTCTTATTAGATTATGTCTACTCAATTTATCGTTTAACGTGTTTTTTCAAGAAAAAAGGGGGATGTGTTGAGGGTAAACATTGCATTTCGTAGGTTCTCCATCATTTTATGGTTGTGTTTTCTTCTTTTATTCACATTTTTTATATGTTACCTTTATAAATGTGCTGTAAAAAGGTTTACCTTGCCTTAAAACATGATTTTTGACGAAAAAATGAGGTACACACAATTTGCCAATGTGTAGATTTTGGGGGTATCTTCGTGCTGTTCCGGTTTTGTCTTTGTCCATTTGGACTTAAACAATTTCTACATTTCATTGGTACTCCTTTGCTTCTTTCTTATAAAAAATTCTAAAAATGTTGAGATCAACATTCAACTGTTTCAGTAAAAAAACATGACGGCTAAACGAAAGAAAACACATTTAACAACACACAAAAGATACAGAAGAAACGGTTACAAAAAGCCAAGAAATGATTTTCAACCCAAATGTGACTGGGATACAACAGTGTTACTTGATATTAACAACAGTAAGTATTTCTAACTTTTATTTATTAGTCCCCTACCGGCAAAAGCAGAAGAAGACTTAGGTTTGAACTCCATCCGTCCGTCTGTCCGTCGGGCCTCAGTTTTCCGCTTTTTTTAAACGCTTGTAAATAATGAATTGATTTTTGATATGAGAATTAACCATGATGAGTTACAGGTAAAGTTCACGTTTCGTTCTGGTCTGAATTTTTTTACGGGAGTGATGGTCATTTGAACTTTGAAAATTCAATGAAATGTTAGTTTTTTATACTTTAGTCCTAAATGCTTGTAGATAATGAACGGAAATTAGGTTTTTTAGTCTACCATGATGAGATATAGATCTTAAGCTGATGCTTCGTTCTTGTCGTTAAATTTTACAGGTCTTTAGGCCATTTGAATGTAGAAATATAGGACCGGTAGGGGACTATGTATTGTTTTGCAATTTACTCAGAAAGCCTTTTTTATTAACTCACCTGGACCGAAGTTACTAAAAATAGACCAGGGGGGTCAGACTACTTTTTTTGGCTTGTTAATCAAAACGTATAAGAGATAGATGAAATCTGATGCCACGCTACTGCTTCAGCATCAAAAGCTCTACAAAAGTCTTCATTGAGTCGATGTTGTCAGATGACCCCTTATAGGAGTTACGACCCCTTAAAGGTGAAAAATAGCATTTTTTCATGTTTTTGGATTATAGAATGAAAACTTTTACAGATAGAGAAAAGTTGTTGCTTGTTCAGTTCATTTAGCTCTACTTAAGTCTCCTTAGGGTCGAAGTTGTCAGATGACCCTTATAGGGGTTACGGCCCCTTAAATAACGTTCGTTCACGTTTTTGGCCTATGGAAGGAAAACGCAGATAGAGAGAAGCAATTGCTTGCTTAAATGTTCAGTTTATTTAGCTCTACAAAAGTCTCCATAGGGTCGAAGTTGTCAGATGTCCCCTTATAGATGTAACGGCCCCTAAAATAACGTTCTTTCATGTTTTTGGCCTATAGAATGAAAACTATAGCAGATAGAGAGAAGCTGTTGCTTGCTTAAATTTTCAGTTCATTTAGCTCTACAAAAGTTTTCACAGGATTAAAGTTGTCAAATGCCCCCCCCCCCCTTATAGGGGTTAGGGCCCTTAAAATAACTTTTTTTCATTATTTGGGCCTACGGCTACAGAATGAAAACTATAGTAGATAGAAAAAAGCTATTACTTGCTTAAATATTCAGCTCATTTAGTTCAAGTTTTATAGGGTCGACATCAAGACCAGGTGAGCGATTCAGGCTCCTGGGAGCCTCTTGTTACAATTAGTAACATTGCATAATGTCGAAATGAACAAACACAGATATTACCTAGGTGGAGCATGATTATACATTCACAAAGAATTTCATTTGAAATTCTTTTAAAGAGAATGACGATGTCGATTTTCACCAAGAACACTCCACAAAGCATTAACATGAACTTCATGTAATAAAGTTTATTTATTTGTACATGAAAGCTTTTATCATTAATCGCTCCTTTTGTCATAATCATTTGTCCGTCGTCTGTACTCCGTCATCTGTAATCATTTCAAAAGTATTCTCTTAAACTACTTAACCAATTTGCAATTTTGCAGGAACGTTATATGTCATGATGACAACAACTAATCGTCATTTTGAAGGGATTCCATAAAAACATGTCATTAACCGATGTTACCAAAAAAAGAACCTAGGGTTAATTCACTTAAGAGTGGCTTATAACTCAGTATCTATCACAGATAAAAAAAATAGAAAGATCTTAGGCTCTTCAGAATCATAAGGATTATTAAAGGCTTTATTGGGTCTAAGTTGTCATTTGACTCCTTAAAGGGGTTATGGCCCTTTATAGATAAAAATATTGGTCAAAATAGCAGGTTTGTTAGCTCAGCTGGACCGAACGTCCATGTGAGCGATTGCCATCACTTTCGTCTGTCGTCGCTGTCGTCTGTCCTCTGTTAACAATTATTTTAAAATATTTTCCTCTTAAGTTACTGAACACAATTTAATGAAACTTGGTAAGATTTATCCTAAGGGTGTCTTGCCCAAAAGTTGTGTTTTGATTTTTCATCTGTCAAACGAAACATGACAGCCATTGCTAAAATAGAACAGGGAGTCAGACTACTTTTTTTGTCTGTTTTTAAATCAAAAGGAATAAAAGATAGAGAAAAATTGATGCAACCCTTCTTCTTCAGCATCAAAAACCCAACAAAAGTCGCCATCGGGTTGACGCTTTCAAGCTGTCAGATGGCCCCTTATAGCGGGTTTGGCCCTTTTAAGGTAAAAAATATAATGTTTTTTGTTCTATAGAATGAAAGCTTTTGCAGACTAATAGAGAAAAGCTACTGCTTGAATAAACCCTCATGTCATTTGCCTCTAAAAAAAGTCTCCATTGGGTCGAAGATGTCAGATGACCCCTTACATTGTATAAGAGTTATGGTCCTTTAAAGGTGAAAAATAGCGTTTTCGTCATGGTTTTTGGCCTATAGAATGAAAGTATTTGCAGATAGAAGCTGTTGCTTGCCTAACCCTTCAGCCCTTCAAGCTTTACAGAAGTTTTCTGATGACCCCTTTTAGGAGTTATGGTCCTTTAAAAGTAAAAATATCGCCTTTGCCTGATAGACTGAAACATGCTGCAGATAGAGAAAATGCTTACACCTTCCGTTCATTAACTGCTACAAAAATCTCTATGGATCAAAGTTGTCAAATGACCCCTTATAGGTGTTATGGCTCATAGAAATGACCGTTATAGCTTAAGGGCCACATGAGCGATTCAGGCTGCTGGGAGCTTATGGTTTAGGTATTTATACGACCACAAGAAATATATAAATATATATATTTAAAATCTCTTATTGTATATCATATACTTAAAAACTATATTTATATATATACATTAAGTAAAAGGATTAGTACATGCACACATTTATTTTAGATCAAACGGAAGCAATGTCAGACGAAGAACACGAACAAACCGAAATGGGAAACGTCAAAGACGAAAACATTTTAGAAAACACTGAGAACGACAAGGAAAACCCACCAATAGCATCATGTCAGGATCTATTTGGTACCGTTATAGAAAAGTTAAAGGACAACGGAATGGATTACTTTTTACAGCAGCTTTTCTTGCTAATCGCCAATAACAACTTCCCATTTCAAAGTATATGTTTTGTACTGTTCGTCGAGTTTGTACAATGGTTATCATTGAAGAATACAACGGGTATGAGATACTCTCCTGATTCAAAAGAGTTCTGGTGGACTGGTCAGATGTTATTCGGTGGTAAATTCATTCGATTCATGCAAGGTTTTAAGCATAAGGACAGTATTATCTACGGGACATCATCTAAAGGATATTTTGACCCACTGGAAACAAAGATCAACTTTGCAGTTCCAAGTGATTCCATATTGTCGGAATACTGTCCTTTAAATGGATTGGACAATTTAAAATCTGAAATAGGACCAGGCATCATTCAACCAATCCTCAATCTGTACGCAAAAAATGGAAAAGACACGTCACACATTCTAACTTTCGACGGGAAAAAGATTATACCGAATACTGCTGATATTAATCTACTAGGCTGTGAAGACACTGAAACTAAGAAAATGCAAACGCTTATAAAAGAGGACCAGGAATGCATTCACAATATGACAAACCTGATACAAAAGCTACAATCCGAAGGTTCTTTTGCCGTAATTGAGGACTTCACAGAAAATGATAAATTGTACCTAGCTGATTATTTTAAGCGTCTTTTACAGCAGATAGGACTCCGAATCCAAAAGGTCAGGGACGGGAAAAGAAAGAAACAGTATGCTTTATCAAAGTTGGAAGAGAAAGCGTCAAGCAACAGTGCATTACCTAGAGATCAGTATCTGATGAATCACTTGAAGACATTTATTCATCAGTGTTCTATTACACTAACAGATGCTATGACTAACATTAATAACATTTGTGACATCATTGCAACTCTTATTGGAGGAAAGTCCTGTTTTGTCAAAGAGGAGAATGTAATATTGGAACAACAAAGCAATTATGCCGAGCTGTTATCCACAGATGATGTAAGAAAAGAAATGAATATTGAAGAAAGTGAAGCTATCCCTGGTCGCTTTGTAAAACAAAGATCTGATGATTGGTTTGAGGTGAGGAAAAAAATGAAAGTAACAGGTAGTACGGCACATCGTGCAATTGGCTTGGCTACTTTGAAAGAGCAGAAAATTCATTTCGATGAAGTCTTTTCTAGTCTTGAAACTGAAAAAAGCAACCTGCAGCAAGAAGCAATGAAATATGGTAGCGAAAATGAAATAAATGGGATTGCAACTTTGGTTGGAAAGATATTGCCTGTTATGTACCCAAACTTGGTGTTTTGTGAGGAAGGCATCTATGCAGTCAAAGATGAAAACGGTGAACCATTTATGGCAGTGTCACCTGATGGGTCTTTACGAAGAATAGACAAAGAAACTGAAGACTATGGCTCATTGGCAGAAGTAAGCATCGAAATCAAATGTCCTTTTTCATTCAAATCACAAGGACTTCCTGCCTTTTCCACAGTTCCGCATAGATATTTATGCCAGTGTTTTCTAGAACAACATGTTTTAGAAACAAAAGACCATTTGATGATTTGCTGGACTCCTGAGAGCACGAGCGTTTTCATTGTTCCATACAACCATGATATAGTGAACGATATTGAACGGAAGTGAAAGATACATACTATACCAATGTTCCACGTCGACCTACTAGATTATCTGAGAAAGCTAAGAAAATCTCCAATCAGTTAGTTGATGAGGTATCTAAATGCACGTTTGTTGGTGAATTTCCGTCAGCGTTTGCGGTAAGAGACACATCCAATTTCCATAGAGTACCGGGTATTGCGCATCAATTTGGCATGGATGATACAAGTAGTGAAAGAGATAAAATCAATGTTGACACTGTTTGTAAAGTCTTGCTTAAATCACAAAGTCACCTTATTGATTTAATGAAGTTGTACAAGAAACCAGCATCAGAGGCAATTGTCTTTTCACTTGCGGACACAGACAGATCTTGGAAGAAAGAGGTCGGACACGGCATGCCTATTGGTTATCTGTTTAAGGGTTATAGTCTAGGATCGAACTGCATGAGAAAAGTTACAGAGAAAATGTTACAGTCCTGTGTTGACGCAGATATCCATGTCCCATGCGTTACCTTTGACGGACAATGGTATAAGATAAAAGATGAGATGGATGACGGTTCTGCCTTATCTCTTTTTGAATTACAAAGAAAATTTTGGAAATCTGTAACCGCAATGTCAAAGGCAGAGCTCATGACCAAATTATGCGATGTGCGGAAAACCGTTATTTACCAGAAACTAAGCAATTCATCGAACAACTCAATAACAGAAACAGAGATAACGACACCTTCTCTTGTTCTATACTCAGATGATAAAGGCTTAGAATACCCTGTACAAACATGGAAGGGTAGAGAATCTCGTCAGCAAAGTAAGAACATCGACGATGAAGTAGCAGCAACC
Organism: Arcuatula senhousia; assembly: GCA_963971305.1. Lineage (NCBI taxonomy): Eukaryota > Metazoa > Mollusca > Bivalvia > Mytilida > Mytilidae > Arcuatula > Arcuatula senhousia. The sequence goes on along the minus strand of CAXARO010000671.1, from coordinate 17,819 downwards.
CTTGAAGAAATCGCAACTGAGACAGAAAGAATTGATATTACCGAAATATATGACCGCCATGACGATGAAGATCTTGTTCAAACTGAGACTTCCCAAGAAGAGCATGAACGTAACATAACTGTTGCAGTCTCCTGTCAGTATTTCCTTACCGAGAAAGATTATGAAGCCATCAAGCACATTCTTGTCCAATCAAAGCGCAAGAAAAACCCATTCTCACAAGAAGATCTTTCATTATCGAAGCTAAAGGTAATTTTCCAGTCACCAGAATCAATCCAGAAATTGACTGATGCCGAAATTAAGGAAATTCTACAGTATCTCAAGATTCAAATGAAAAATGATAGAACAATATCGTTTAAAGGAAACAAATCTGACAAAATCCTGGAACTTTGTAAACTGCTCGGAATATCATATACACAAAACGTGCTGAAAGGATCAAGAAAACCCAAACAAGTAACATCACTTTTAGAACTTACCAAAAGAAAAGTCAAAAGTTTAGGTAAACCTTTTTTAGAGACCGTCTATGCAAAATATAAGTGGCAAGAAATTGAAGGCGAATGGAGGAAAGATCTTCCAGTAGCATCAGAAATAGACGTTGAAAAGCTTAATATTAAATTCAAGCCAGTTTATACCCCTGCCAAAATGGAATGTGAAAACGGGTCTTTTGTATATGTTACTTGTCTAGATGGGCACCATATCAGAACAAATATTCGCGCAAAGCTATGTAGAGATGGTACAGACGATCTTAACAAATCTGCATGGATTGCGGTAGCAAACACAGGAAACACAAACCTTTCCATCGCAATGGTTGAACCAAACAAGGATGGAAAAGTGTTAGATCAACAGAGTGATAGATTCGTACGAACAATGTTTTCAAAACCTGTAGAGGAAGAAATGCACATTCTAGGATACGATGCAGAAGCTGAGTTTACACGTTTATTCCGCGAGTGGCACGAGGCAGAGGATCTTCCTGGTCTTTTAGCTCTGGAAAGATGTCAACGGGCACTCAATTTGCGAGAATGGTTGCTCAAAGGTGTAGTTTTTGGTGAATTTCCGCCGTATGGTGGTCATGTAAAAGGGTTTCCGCGAGTAACGTTTGAGGGGTTGATATGCAGCATCGAAGCGCATCTTTATTTCTATGAATTGTGTAAAACAGGGTCGTACAATTGGAGAGCAATGTCAACTCTTGTCGCAGAAAACGTGTTTAGCGAAATTACTGACATGGAGAGTCATAATAATGGTGTGCCTTCAGGAGAATCCTTCCGAAGAAATATGGCAGTGATGACTGGTCTTCATGGCATAAGATTGAAACCTGATAGGTAAGACAAGTTTATGTAATATGATCTTTAGAGGTTTGCACCAATGTCTTTGACATTGTAACATACAAATTGCAAACACATGGTAATGTTGCTCCTCAGATTGCTATCTTCATTCAAGAAATTTTACGGAAGACATCATGTGCGTTCATAAAAAATATGGGATGTCTATCTCTCAGATGAGTGCAGATGCTGGTTTGCAATATGATTTTGTTTTGTCTTCCTTCACCGGATTTGACACAAAGAATTGGAAATTGGCAGTGCGACGGGTGTGCTTTAGCAAGTAGGATTTGTAAACTCTTCCCCAACACCTGAATTTACTTGACTAAATTATATATTAAACACATACCACTCAAATAATACGAATTGGAAGTTTAAAAAAGACAAGCAAGAAAACACTTGACACAAAAGACAACAATAATAAACACACACACACACACACACACACACACACACACACACACACACACACCTAACTACTGTAGTTCTTTACACCAATGGGAAATATTTCCGTCCAGTCCATCTTTATTCATGTGCATCCGAAATCTTTAGATTTATAACAAACATGATCTACTTCAGGTGTTTTTGTATGCAAACAGCAAGGAGCAGAGCATATCCTATTCAAGATGTAGAAAAAAGAGTTGAGAACATGGGGGATATAGATTCTGTACCAACAGAACCTAATGCAGGCCCCTGTCATAGTTTCCCAATAAGCAAGATACATCCAAGGTAGGTGATAGTTTCTTGATACACCTTACATGGCATTTTATACTTGTTCAAGTTTTGAGAGAAATGTTAACAAGAGGTAGACAAATACAAAATACATAAATACAAGAGGCTCCTAGGAGCCTGATTCGCTCACCTGGTCTTGATGTTAACCCTATGAAGAACTTTATAGAGCTGAATTAGCTGAACATTAAAGCAACAGCTTTCATTCTGTAGGCCAAAATTATATAAGGGCCGTCTGAACACTTTGACTCTAAAGAGACTATTTTAAGAGCTTCATGAACTGAACATTTAAGCAAGCAACTACTTTTCTTTATCTGCTATAAGTCAAAAACATGAAACATGTTTATTTAGGGGCTGTAATCCCTATAAGGGGTCATTTGACAACTTCAACCCTATGGAGACTTTGGTAGAGCTAAACGAGCTGAACATTTAAGCAAGCAACAGCTTTTCTCTATCTGCAATAGTTTTCATTCTATTGGCCAAAAACACTATTTTTCACCTTTAAGGGACTGTAACCCCTATAAGGGATCATATGACAACTTTGACCAAATGGAGACTTTTGTAGAGCTTATGATTCTGAAGCAGTAGAGTGGCATCATATTTCAATTAACTCTTATACTTTTTGATTTACAAGCCAAAAACAGTAGTTTGACCCCCTGGTCTATTTTTAGTAACGGTGGCCATGTTTTTTACGGATCAAAAATCGAAACACAAGTTTGGTGCAGGACACCTCAAGGATCATTCATACTATGTTTCATTAAATTCTGTTCAGTAGTTTCAGAGGAGAAGATTTTTGAAAATTGTTAACAGACGACGACGACAGACGACGACGACGACGACGACGACGGACACCAAGTGATGGTAATAACTCAAATGGACCTTCGGTCAAGATGAGCTAAAAAGGTCATGATTCTTAAACAAATCCTCATCAGCCTTAAGAGAACTTTTGACAATTATCCAGTAAAACAATTTACTTTATTTCACAAAATGTGTATTCGTTTCATGACAATGATCAGATATTCAAGTTGAAAGCCCTGGAACAGTTTTGGACCAAAGAACTGAAGACATCCAAATGAGTTCAAATTAGCGACTAGTACCATGGAAAAAGTATTCCATTGAGCCCTTTAAACTTAGTTTTATATCTATGTAATTCGTGGTTGACTTTTTCAGAGACCATGAATTCGACTTAAGAAATGTTGGAAGTTCTAACGGAATACAAGGCGTTGTGAAGGACCCATTTTGTGCTCCCAGGGGAGTCCAACCTGTTAGATACAACTACAAGGTGGATGAATCAAAGATGTTATGGTCGTCTAGGATGGGGATTTCAGTTGACAAGTTGAATTGATATATTTTATTGAATGTAACAACAGTGATGTAGCATGAAAACAATGCAAAAATTAACAATCAAGGATCGAATCAGCATGTTTAAAAGTACTGACAAATGTCATCATAAATCACAACTCTTTAAATGTTTTCGTAATGACGTACGCCATGTAAAATGTTTGCCACATATGTGGCACTGATGCTTGGGTTCTGCATGTTTTAACAGATGCTGCTTAAGATATTGTTTTTTGTTAAATGTCTTCTTGCAGATTCTACAGGTGTTAGTTGGAGCATCTGTTGGTTTGCATTTATGTTTTTTCAGACTGCTTTTGTACATATACTCCTTGTTGCAGTATTCACACCTGAATAAATTTCCACCAGTGTGCGTTTGAAGATGCGCTGTTAAAACCTGTTTTGTTGCAAAATTCTTATTACACGTTCCACATTCAAATGGCTTCTTTTTTTCATGCACAGCATTTTTATGACGATTTAGGTTGTACAGCGAACCAAATACCGTTCCACACGTTTCACATATATGAGCACTCTGAGTAACCACTGAATGTTTCACCTCATGTCGCTTAAGTTCCCATTTTTCAATGAATTTTTTGGAACAGACTCCACATTCATACTTTCGTTCTCCGTGACGTTTCAGGTGACCCCGTAAACTTCTTTTTTCCACGGTTGCTCCGCATGTTTTACAGTTAACGTTGGTAGACATGATCCTGAAAATAAAGATTTAAAGATAAAAGATTTGCTTTCGAAAGATCGCTTTAATGCAATAAAGAAAATTTATTTAATTGTTGATGCACTTGTGAGTTGAGTCATAGTGTTTTGTGGTTTTTGTTTGTTTGTTTTATTTTTGTTGTTTTTTTTAGGGGGGTGAAAAATACAAGAGCAATATCAAAGTAGGTTGTGTAAACCAACTGACAGCAATGAAAGCAACATCTAAGTACCTATGAAAAGTAAGGCGTATGGGTCATCTGTATGATTTGTTTGCTTGGTGTTTGCTACAATAGCTTACATCTTGTGTGTTAGGAAGTTGCATATTGTAAACAAATTATTAATATTATTTGATTTTTTCATTTGGATGCTTATACGTTTTTGTACTTTTTTGTTAAATCTTTCATTCATGTTATCGATAAGGCTAATGAGAGTGTGCACATACAGTAGTTGTACAGTTGTATGCAGCTGCATTATTTTACATTTTTATTTATCATTTTCATATTACTGTCATTCTTCACTGATCACTTACTGTGATAATATTGAAAGGTTTTGCAATATACAAATAGAAAAATATCGTTTAGCATTGGTGACTATAATCAACTTCTCAATCTGTATATGGTGTTCCAGACAACACTCGATCAATTTTAGGTGTTTTGATAAAACAATTCTAAATCATCTCTGTTATTATATAAATATTATGTAGTGTTATTCTTATTTAAAAATTGTGTTTACAAGCATAATTAAGAAGATATTACTTACCAAAATATGATATTTCTGCTTATTTGGACCTTGTCAACATCTGATGTGCATGGGACGGTCAGGGTTAAACAGGTAAAACTCGATTACCGCTATTTTAAAACCCGTGCATGCGAAGCAGTTATTGTATGGACATTACTCATTGCCGAATGGGCTATTTAAATTAATGTTTTTGATACTACTTATAATGAAAAAATAAACTTTTAGTCAAGAAAAAATTGAGCTCTTAATTAAAATGTGGTGTTCTCAACAACACAGTGTTCGTTTTCAAACTAAACATTGGGCAGGGTGCACTACGATCTGGATAATTTGTTCAAACTTTATCCAATTTAAAAGTACATTTTGTACAAGCCCACAGATCAGACGAAACTTCTTATAGAAATGAGGAATCACATAATATTGAAATGTTAATATTACAAAATATACTTTTTTATGATGCCAGTACTTTTCCTTCAACACTTTTGTTTTTCAACACTCAAATGTTGCCGTCCCCGCTGGCGAATGGGTCTGTGTGCTGAGCTGTGTGCAGCAGAGCCTAACTTGTCGTAAGAGGGGACTTAGGGTCTTGGGATTCTGACATCGGGTTAGACTGTGGGCCGCCAAATGCAAGTAGTGCATAAAGCTAGATGTTCCGCCCTATTTCCCCCTCCCGTTTTTCTGTGGTCTTTAAAAATGTTCCATTGTTTCCCACCCCACTTCAATATCCCTCATCATAATTTCATGTTCATTTTTGTCTCGCCTGAGACAAATAGTCGTGGAAGGTGAGATCTAGGTATTACTTTCTGGCTGAGGCGACGGCGGCGTAAACTTTTTTTAAGACATTTGTGGACAATGAATTGCTTGAAAAGTATAATAGCTAGGCATTTGATATTTGTTAAACAGTCAGTTTGGACAAATGTCTAGGTAACTGTCACAGGGGAGAAATAATAAATGAATAGTTGAATAACTAGATTTTCCGATGGTGCGGACAGACGAGACATACTTTAGTGTTAACTCTTGTTTCATTACATTAATGTTCATTGCCATTATGTAATATATTAGTGTTGCAAGGGCATGTAACAGCAGAACTTTTTGAGAAAAAAAAACTATGCTTAATGATAGGTAGGTCATTTTATCGTAGATAAGGATTAGTAAATCAATGCTTAAGTAAATCAATTTAAGTGTGGTTGTGACGTGTCATATGATAAATATGTACACTAACACACCTTTAGGTCTAGCTTGGCGAATGGCAGTTGTCAGGTGAATGAAAGATGCAAAGAGACACCAAAGTTCCTGCTTGGTAAAGAACACCCGTCGCGCTGCTTATTTTCAATTCAGTTTGTCAAATCCAGTAAAGGAAGACGAAACAAATATTGAAACTCTGACCCCTGACCATAGTGGGCCAACGTGTGTGGAGAGTGTGACGCTTCATGCACTTAAAATTAAGACCCTTTTGTTGACCGCCAAATAGTACACCACATAGGCTTAATTTTCCGCTCCTACTCTCCTGTCCCCTTTTTGTCCCCCGCCGCAACGCGTCGGAGGGACTTAGTAATGGTCTCCGTCCGTACGTCCATCCGTCATGTTTTTTTAGGGTGCAACTCCTCAGACACTACTGAATGGATGTTGCTAAATCTTTACTCAGTGATAGGGTACAATTAGTGGATGATAATCCCATATTTGAAATTTTCAAAATGGCCGTCGTTTCCATGGAAACAGGGAAGAAAGGTAAAAATATAGGACATTCAATATCTCGGTTACCTAGGTGCACAGGGTTCTGAAATTTTGTAGGCTGATAGAGCAAAAGGTACTCTATAATAATACGAAAAAAATTTTGAAGCGATAATTACGGTTTTCGAGTTATTTACGAATTTGTGATTTTTCAGTCCGAAAAATGGGACTTTGTCAAACGTTTTTGTGGGTGCAACTCCTCGGACACTACTGAACCAATGTTGCTGAAACTTTACACACTGATAGGGTACTAAAAGTAGGTGATCATCCCCTATTTGAAATTTTCAAAATGGCCGCCGTTTCCATGGAAACGGGGAAGAAGGGTCAAAATATAGGACATCCAATATCTCGGTTACCTAAGTGCACAGGGTTCTGAAATTTTGTAGGCTGATAGAACAAAAGGTTCTCTATAATAATACGAAAAAAAAATTGAAACAATATTTACAGTTTTTGAGTTTGAAACTTTACACACTGATAGGGTAATGATAACAGGTGATCATCCCATATTTTGACAACCTATTTCTATCGTTTCTCAGAGAATATATTGCTTGAATTGACATACCACACAACTTTTATGCGGCGGCGGGGGACACGCGAAGCAATCTTGTTCCAATGGTTCTATAAAATTTGCTGCTCTTTTGTTTCCCACCCACTGCCCATTTTTCATACATCATCGTGTCTCATTTCATGTTCATTTTATCATGCCTTTCATGTTCATACATGTAATGCCTTAGTTTGCAAGAAATTACATGTAAAACCCAAACTCACTTATTCTCAATTGTTGGTTTTTACAATTTTGAGCATATGTTTTATTTCCTCAAATTATGAAATTTCCTGAAATCTGTATTTTTCTTATACATGTATGTCTCTTCTGTTCACCTAAAACTAAGCCTTGCAAAGATTTTATAATGAAATGAACCTTAGAACCTCAAGATGTACTTTTACTTGAAATTCCTTTAAACCTTTCATACTGAATTTATAAAATTAAGATTCAAAATAAAAAAATCAGAAATTATGCCATTTTTGCTCATTTTTACCCAAAGTATCTATTTTGTCCGTAGGAAAAATTATATTAGAACATTGTAGTTAACTTGTATAATCTGCATCAGGACCTGTGCATGCTTTTATTTACACAAAAAGCTGGTTGGTTTTCCACGATGAAAAGAAATTATAAACAGTTCCAGAAATCATGGATTTTTCACTCATGTTGTCATTTTCTTCAAAAAAAAATTTAACAGAGACACATAAATTTTAAATGTTAGTTTTAGTGTAGAGCTTCTTTGTATTGTTTTGTAACTTTGGGCACATAATATCCAGAATTTTAGAGAATAAAAAGTTTCCACAAAAATTCATGATTTTTCGCTGATTTATCCAGTTTTTACCCAAAAATAAAAGGTTATATCAATAGATACACACGAAAACACAAACCTGTGGTTAATTTGGTTTCTGTTTTAGCATTTCACACCTTCAAACTGAACTTATGGCATTCCAGTACAAAACTAAAAATTATTTCCAGAAATTTGTGATTAATTGTAGATTTCCACATTTTCCTCCCAAAAATGACTAAATGGTCAAACCAAAAGTTATTTGGGCAATCCTTTGTTGAAAAAGACACAAAAAGCAATATTTTTAAACATGTTCGAATAATTTGTGATGGTGGGCCAATTTTACCCATTCGTGGCTCTACCCCTTTGCATGTTTAATTCAGTAATAGAAAAAAATAATTGCATATCCAGAACAAGAAACAACATCAACAATATAATACAATACCCGGAGTGCGAGTCCCAAAATAGCCGCCATTTTACCTCGATTTTACTGGAAAACTTGTACCTACTCTGTGATAAATCGAATAGGGAAACCTTGTCGTTTCTCTCCAATCCCTTAGAGATGTTTGTTTTTATATTTCTTTAACCATTAAAAAATGATGAACAAAACTTTTTATTCAATTTTCTTCAAAATTTTCCTAAAATAAATCGGTAAACATGTTGCTACCATTGCTCCCAATGTTCTGACGTCAGATCTTACCTCAGTTGACCTTTGACATTTGGACATTCTAATATCCGGAATGGATTAACTCGCGATTGGTCTTTAGTTTACATATACATTTTAGTATTTTTACGTTTGGTCATATATTCAATTTGCATGGGACATGTACTTTTTTATTTATGGAAACAATTAACCATGGGACAATGAGATTTTTTCACGTCAGAATTCTTTCTGCTCCGGTCCCATGCCTCGATAAATTTTGACTAGTCCCTTAATATGCCCGGAGTTTGGAACACCACCTATTTGAAATGCAAATAGCACAAGAACCCGGGACAAAATAGTCAACGTCAAGTGCATGCAAAAATGAGCCAAATAAATTAATTATGGAGTACTACCTTGAGGGCGTACTAGTAACTCCTCTGAAACCGCTCAGTGATTTTTGCTGAAATTTAGTAAGACTGTTTGTCATGACATGTAGTTTACCATACCGAAACGCCGTTATAATTCGGCATTATCGAATTTGTTCATTAAGGTCATTTGAACACTCTCGAAGACCGCTGAAAAGAATTTGCAGAATTTTTCTAGGACTGTTTGCAAGATGTGTAGTTGATCCGCGGTTATTCGACTTTTATTGGGGTTTATGGACTTTATAATCACTTTATGCATCATTTAGGTCATAGAAACATCAGCTCCCTTGAAACTGCTTAATCGTATTTTTTCACATTTTGTAGAGTGGTTTATCGTTTCCATGCATTTATAACACGTCTGCAGTTCTGATAGCTATAATTTGGGGATTTTAGTTCAAATTGGCGGGGGCATGGAAATTAGTCATGTGTAACATCTATTTGTTGGGCTGAAAATGTTTTAACTTAGATATCGAATTGTCTCCCTCCAGCTGTAATGATGTAACTCATCTGGACATCTTTGATATGGCGGGGCTACAAAATTGTGAAAGCTTGTAATGGCAAATTAAACTTACAAATGTTGTTGATTTCTGTAACTGATTTTGAAAAGTTCTATATATATATCAGATCAGTCAATTTTATTTTTGATTCTGAACTTTTTTATAAAGTTCAAGATCAAAAGTATATATGGTGCTGATCACTTTTACTTAGCCTGAATTTTGATATCTGTAACCGATTTGAGTTATTTGCAAAAAAACTGCAATTTACCCCTATGTTCTATTTTTAGCTACAGATGCCATGTTTTTTTACGAATCAAAAATCCAAACGATAGTTCTGAAGCACTCATGCCAATAAACATAGGCGGATCCAGGGGGGGGGGGGGGGGCGGGGACCTGGGGCCTGGGTCCCGCCCCCTTTTTTGCGGGAAAATTAGGTTGAATATATAGGAAATTATTGAAGCGTGACCAGAGCGGACCCCCTCTTACACCAGTCAGTGGGGCCCACTCTTTTCAGAATTTCTAGATCCGCCTCTGATAAACAACTAAGATCAATTGGACTTCTGGTGTCAAAGGAGTCAAACGTTTGAAAAAGTTAACGGACGACGTTCTGACGACGGGCGCCAAGTGATGGTAATAGCACACAGGACCCTTCAGGTCAGTTGAGCTACAAAGGATATAAACATTTTAGACTATTTTAAATCATCCGATACTGCAGAGAAAACATATTGTACGCGACTTCATTTCTAGGCGTCAGACATGTCAAGTCAAGATAAAGCAGGAATTATTAAAATTACATTTTTGAAAGTAGGGTAAATTGTTAATCTTTTTACTGGCGGAAAAGGGTATCTGGACACCTTTCAGTCATTGTTTTCTGACAACCAGGGTAGTGAAGATTGGAACTGTTGAATTTTTCTATTGATTTGAGCAATCACTTCGGGTTGCCAGTACATACAGCCTTTCAGAAATCACAAATGTCTTCTAAATAATGATAACTTGAACTGCGTTTAAAGTGCATCTTTTGGAATGAAATCGACATTGAAAACTCTCCTCCTGACACTTTGAAGACTTTAAAAACCTTGTGGACACTAAATCTTTCAAAAACATCTTGTGAAGTTTTGATTTTCATGGTTTTTTAAATTCAAAATGGCGGATTATCTTCATTTTTCATGCCAAACCTTCACCTTTGTATGGAGAAGTTTAAGTCAGGATGAATCAATGAAATTATGACAGTTAAACTATTGATTAAACACAATTTTTACATTGTGTATCCTTGGCCGCCAGTTTATTTTTAAGTAGAATTGGAAAGATACTTAAGAATTAAATAGTATCTTTGTCTATGCTTAACAGAAATTACAGAGAAGAAAAACAATTTATAATTTTGTAATAACAGTAGAAATAGTATACTCAACACGATAAACTAAATATAAACATCAAATGATCTTGAGACATTTAACTTTCTGTACTTTTATCTTCAAGTCGTTTTATTGCGAATAAATCGTTCCATTCCCCCAAGCTAAACAAGAACTTATCAAGGATCTTTGGAATACCCATGCTTAATCCTCCTATTGAATTTTGTAATATTGGCAACATCGTAATTGAAAATGAAATACTCATGAATACCAATACCAATACCAATATCTTTATTCCAATTAAAGGTCCCTCAAGGGGCAATGACAAAAAATGACATACTAGTATATGATTTGGAACAATACATTTTTTACAGTGTAAACAGAATATATGGAACAGTTACATAAATATAGATAGATTTATAGATTAGTGGTGGGTGCACCAGTGTGACAAGGTTCAAGTTGGTTGTATTATTTGTATTCTAGTTAGTAGGTATATGTGTATACATGTATATGTAATAAAGCAAATTTAAAAAAGGATAAATGAATTAGTTTATTTATAAGTATTTTATATGATAATTCAATTTCTCTCCTGGAGAAGCCACCAGGGGACAGTGCAGGGAGAATTCTTTTGAATCCTCCCTGTGCCTTATCCAACAGAGAAAGAGTTTTACTCCAAGATTTGACTTTTTTTTAAATATAGCAGTAGTATGCCATTATCTTTCTGGGGGAGACACCAAGGTTCGGTGCTTAAAAAAGCCATGATAGGCTCTCCCCGTGTCTAACCCAGAAAGACAAGGGTTTATTCGTATGAGAAAGATGATATATGGTTACTTTACTGGAAAAGACACCAGGGGACGGTGCTTAATCTTTTAGATTCTCCCTGTGTCTTGCCCAGAAAAGCAAACAATGTTTTTAAATGATTTTTGGTGTATAAAAATTTCACCTACAAAATTTATGAATAAAGTAACATAATTCTTTAAGTATGTTTTTATCTTCGCAGTTCAATATTCAGTGGAATTTTTCCTGCACAGTCAAATTAAGAAAATTGTTACATGTTAAAGAGATAGTGTTTGTAGTGTTTTTCTGTTATCTGCAAATTTGTTACAGACAAGTAAAAAATGGATTTCGTCTTCAACTTCCCTTGAGTCACACTTGGCACACAGCCTTTAGTGTGGAGGTATACCCTGATATCTACCTGCCTCTATATTGAGGCGATGTGCTGAGGTTCTTAGTTTTGTTAAACTCCTCCTATGCTCAAAATTTTTAATAATGGAAAGATAACTCATATCCAAAATATTGCTTAAGATTACAACTGCGCAAATGCAAACCTCTGCCACCCTAAGATAAAGCGTGGAATAAAATACAGACAGCAACGTGATTGGTTGATATAAAATAATATTTAAATAGATGAATGAATAAGCTTATGTTAAATATTGACAAAGAAATTCTGGTGCCAATCATGTGTCAACAGGGCGCTCGCATCTTTGAAAATTTTGGTATTGAAAATAAAATCGAAAAATCACCCCCCCCCTTTTTTCAACCTAAAATTACGTTCATTAACGCCGCATAGACATAGGTTTTTTATTGGCTAAAAATAAACGTTTGGATGTTATCTGAAAGATTTTGAGCCATAGAAAGTGAAAATCGGTCAATAACTATTTTAAAAAAAATTGAATACAAGGGTACCCTCTTTGGAAAAATGCATTGTTGGCATTTGCGCAGTTGTATCCTTTAATCGAAGTGTAAGTTCGCAATTTTCCCTCAGAAGACTGGGCCCTTTGATTACTCCATAGGTATAAATTATTTTTAAGAATTTTCTGTTTTAAACACCTCTCTGACAGTTATTCTGCACATTTTCTTTTTAGCTCACTTGACCCGAAGGGTCATGTGAGCTATTGCCATCACTTTGCGTCCGTCGTCCGTCGTCCGTTAGCATTTTTCAAATATATTCTTCTCTGAAACTGCTTGGCCAAATGCAGCCAAACTTGATATGGTTGTTCCTTAGGGTATTGTGCAGAAAGTTTACGTTGGGATTTTTGATACGTCAAAAAACATGGCCGCTGTTACTAAAAATAGAACAGGGGGGTCAAATACAGTTTTTTGCAAATAACTCAAAAACGGTGACAGATATCAAAATTCTGGCAAAGGGTAAAAGTGATCAGCACCTCAAGATCTACCTACCCCGAAATTTTCAAAAAGATCCAACAACCAATGTAGGATTTATTGCCCCTTTTTTGGATTTTTTTTCAAAATTTTGCACTTATTTAGCCCTTTATCTTAAAAACTATTCAAGATATTTTAAAAATTCAAATTGCATATGATTACACACATTGAGATCTACATTTCATGTAATTAGGTCAAAGCTGTGGAACCATTTCTTTTAGGAATTATGGCCCTTAAAGCGTCAAAATTTACCATTTTTCATTACCTTTTCCCTGAATATCTAAGATTAACTTGTCAGACACCATACTTCCAACTTCAACCAAACTTGACACAGTTGATAAATAGCATAACTGCTACAAGTGTATCGTTCAGATTTTTGATTCGTCAAAAAATTTGGCCGCCATGGCTAAAAATAGAACATAGGGGTAAATTGCAGTTTTTGCTTATAACTTTAACTCAAAAATGGTTAAATATATCAAAATTATGTCTGGAGACAAAAGTGATCAGCATCTCAAGATCTACCTGCTCTGAAAGTTTCAAGAAGATCCAACAATTGATGTAGGAGTTATTGCCCTTTTCTGGATTTTTTTTCAAAAATTTTCACTTATTTAGCCATATATCTTGAAAACTATATAAGATATTTCAAAAATTTAAATTGCATATGATCAAGCACTTCAAGATCTACATTTCATGTATTTAGGTCAAAGCTGTAGGACCATTTCTATTAGGAGTTATTGTCCTTAAAAAAACCAAAATTTACCATTTTTCATTACTTTTCCCCTAAAATTTTAAGATTAACTTGTCTGACACCGTAAGACCAACTGCATCTTAACTTGGCACACTTGTTAAATGGGTCATTCTCAAAAAATGTCTATATTTCGAGGTAGGCAAACTTGATTATTAGAATTGCTCACAGAAAGTTTGTAATTTACGTATTGGTATCCTCTATCATTTCAGTAAACAAAACAAGCAAAGAGTAAAAATCAAATCGAATTTATTTTGAATTTTTTTAGTCATTGTCCTTCAGGGTTGATTTGGTTGTCCTTGATGTTACCACATAAAAAACGTTGCAATGAAAGAAAGCTTTAATCTTTTATTTAAAAATTCATGCATAACTTGCCACATAGGGACAGAACAAGTACTTTGCAAGCGTCAGAAATAAAGGTTAGCTCAAAAATTTGTTTTTAAGAGCATCATAAGACAGTGATTTATATATATGACATTTCACTCCTTCATTGACATTATGATGAACAATAAGGTTAACTAGTTTCAGTTGCAAAATATCATTGTTCAGAGGGTTATGTATTAGACAACAATTGAGCAAATTAGACTGGTAACATCAGGGACAATGCGTAACATCACAGACAACTAATAGCAATAACTAAAGACTTCTTGACAATAAATGTTTATTCTAATGCAATAAATAACATGTTTTGGGGCAATATCTAATAAATTATGTAGATGGGCTATCTTTATCATTAAATATCGCATTTTATGACTGGTTAAACTTCACTGAATGTCCACTATGTTACCGGCTATTTGTCTCTGATGTTACCACTATTTTAGCAACAAATACAAGAATTTTTCCCCCAAAGTATTGACACAATTGCGTTTCGATATCTTAAGCTGTTGTATTAAAGTATTTGTGCCACTTTCTAACTAACAGAATGCAAAACCAGATGATTTGTTGTACCTTTACAAACATGTCCTGTATGTTACAAAAAATGTCTCAGCTGTTACTGTCAAAATGCCCTCCTGTTACCGATTCTCAGGTTGAAATATTATACTTAAACCATGAACTCTGAGAAAGAAAATATATTCATAACACTCTATATGGCTAAAATCAGTGATTAGAGTAATTTTAGCGCTTTTAAATCAGAAGCCAAATACAAAGAAGACGGATTCAAGAATCTTTTACTTATAATTTGTCTGTCCTGTTACACTTTTGAACAGTAACATCAGGGAATTACGGGAACATTATTTGCTTAAATTATTAAAAGATCGTGTCTCCATCATTCTTTTGGGTCTCAAATATGATTGGTCAAGATATAAAATTTACCCATAGCAGCTACAACCACATACCTCTATAGTCTCTGAGATATCGCGGTAACATTATGGACAAGGAAAAAAAATACGCCTCCAATTCAGCTTACATTCTTTACATTGTAATGAAGATATGTAAATTTTTCTCAAAAATGTAACTGTAACTTAGATGAATGGATGTGTTTGGATGTTTCTATGTCCTTATTTGTTGCCTGAAAAGGATATACGTACAATTTATTTTCAATTCTATCTACCAGTAACAGCAAAGACATTTTCAGAGGGGACATTTTTTGATTCGCCAGAAAAAAAATTTCAATGATGTCTATCCCAGTTTATTTTATAGATAATACAGATAGATGGCCAAAGAAAAACCCATCATGATTTCCATAGTCTACTTGCACATTATCATATTTTTTAAGGACTTTTAACTGAAAAAAATACTCATAGGACAGACGATTTTGGTCAATTTTTGAGTTTTAAAATTGCGCTGTCATGTCTTTTTTAAAGATAGCGTTTATTTGTTTATGTCAGAAGTGCATCTTGGTGCATATATTACTCAAGACAAAAGATATTGTTTAAACTCAATTATTCGCGGAAATATTTTGACTGCCACGTAATAAGGACATTTTTTGAGAATGACCCAAATAGCTTTTATGCTACAACTCTATCGTTCATATTTTTGATTCGTAAAAAAACATGGCTGTCATGACTAAAAATAGAACATAGGGGGTGAATTTCATTTTTTTTTGCTAATAACTCAAAAATGGTTTCAGATATCCAAATTGTGCAAGAATCAAGTGATCAGCATATTAAGTACCTGTCCTGAAATTTCGGAAAAGATCTGACTGCTGATGTGGGAGTTATTGCCCTTTTTTTCTAATTTTTGCTAAATTTTGCATTTATTAAGCCCAATAACTTGAAAACTAACCAAGTTATTTCAGAAATTTAAATCGCATATGGTTAAGCACAATACTATCTACAAAATATATGTATCTGTGTAGTTCAGGTGAGCGATTCAGGCTCATGTGGGCCTCTTGTTTATAAATACCATATTTCAGCTATTTGCCAATGTGAATTTTTCAACAGGTAAATCTTTTATACTAGGAAATATTTTCTTTCATGCTACAATATTTCCTCTCTATAGATGCGAACTTTAACTGACCATAGAGATCAACATCAATTGTAACACATTCAATAGGAGGATTTACCACGGGTACTCCAAGGTACCTAGATGAGTTCCTGTTCAGGTTGGGGTAATGAAACGATTTATTCGCTTTGTTTTGTGAGAGTCTGAAAAAAGTATATGAATAGACGCTTTATGGTTTTAGAGGGGGTTACTCATAAAGAAATTGTGATGTAAAATTTTTTAGTCCAAACCATGAGGCTCCCAGGAACCCGAGTCGCTCACCGAACTGATGTAATGAAACTGTTTTGCGGCATTCGTGGCGAAAAACTCCAATTGAGGATCATCATATGCATACAACTTCCACTATTCAAGGCCTTTGTAGAGCACATAAAGAAACAAAGCTTTCCACAATCTTTTATAGGTTTAATCTACGAGGCAATAACCTAAAACTTAATTAGAGGCCGTTACTTTTATTAGAGGTCATTTGACAGTTTCAGCCTAATGACTTATTTAAAGCGAAATGAACGGAAGGTTTTGCAAGCAATAGTTTTTCAATACATGTACCTGCAATAGTTTCAATTCTATAGGGTATAAACTATTTAACTATTCAACTCTCAAGGGTCATTATCTCAATATAAGGAGTCATCCGACAGCTTCAAACACAGGGGCTTGAATTCTGGTCATTTATATCGACTTTAAAAAAAATCGACCACTTACTCTAGGGGGTCGAATTTTTTAAGTCGATATAAATGACCAGAATTCAAGCCCCTGTGGTTTTAGCAAGTACCAGCTTTATTGATTTCTCTAGCTCCAATAGTTTGTATACCCAACCACACGAATTGGCAGGGTATAATGTCACACCCTCAGTTTTTTCGGTGTCTGTCTGTCCGTCCCGTCCGTCCGTCGACCGGTTTACGACAAATAACTTGAAAATCAAAGGATTTGAATGATATTTTGCACAGCTATTGAATACAATAAAAACAGGTCAAGTTCGATTTTCAGCATGATCCAAAAAATAGTTTTCGAGATAATTTTGAGTTTCCGACCAATAACTTGACAACGCGTCAAGGGATTCAAATGATATTTTGCACAGCTATTTAGTACAATAAATTACAGGTCAATTTCGATTTCCAGCATGATCTGAAAAATATTTTTTAAGATTGGCCACTTTGAAAAATAATTTTATGAACTATTGATATTATATCGTGGCGGGGTATCATTTATAGTCCCATTAGATGCCCTATTTTTATTTTATAGGCCAAAAACGTGAAAAACCTTATTAAGGCTCATATGACAGCTTCGACTAAATGGAGAATTTTGTACAGCTTTACATGTTGAAGGAAAGTTGACTAAGATTTTCTATACATTTAAGCCAAAACAGGAGTATTACCCTCTATTCTATTTCTAGCAACGCCGGCCATGTTGGTTGGTTGACAGATACCAATTCTGCAATCTTGGTAGGGGACATCCCATAAATGTGATCCCTTTAGTAAGTAAATGACGACGTAGGTACGACGGACACCAAGTGATGGCAATAGCTCACATGAATCTTCGGGTGAAATGATCTAAAAAGCCAAATTCACACTAAATATTTTCAGTGACCATAATGTAATTAAAGGCTCTCAGCGAGGCGACACAAATTCTCAACAGGAAGTAAGTAAGCGACAGACCTGAAAACGCATCCCATCGTATGT